>JAANDH010001687.1:1540-35548 GCA_011799765.1 Nymphaea thermarum | reverse complement strand
TTAATCTAATATGTTTAACTTGTTATAATGTCTATAATGAATGATTTAAACGATTAAAATTACTAGTTTATGTAGATACAAATAAGACCGATGCATTCGTTTGATCCCTTGAAACTAATCCAATGAGTTGAACTTGTAGTTATATCTCTAACATACGATCTAAGAGATTGAAATCCCAAGTTCGTATCAATACGAGAGACATTTAATTGATTCATTTGATCACACATATTTTATTGAATGTGGTTAACTTGTTGTTACATTCACATTGAATGATTTTGTGGATTTAAATAACAAGTTTGCATGAAAATGAATGAGATTCAACTCATTCATATGATCTCTTTTAGTTAATCTAATATATTTCACTTGTTATAATGTCCATAATGAATGATTTAAATAATCAAAATTTCTAGTTTATATGGATACAAATGAGACCAACGCATTTGTCTGATCCCTTGTATCTAATCCAATGAGTTTAACTTCTTATTACATCTATAGTGAACGATTTAAGGTATTGAAGTCAAGTGAATGAATGAGATTCAAGTGACTCATTACTCACTTATATTTAATCCAATGTGTGTCACTTGTTATTACATCTATATTGAATGATTTAAATGATTGAAATCACAAGTTTGTATGAAAATGAATGTGATTCATCTCATTCAAATGATCCCTTTTAGTTAATCTAATATGTTTCACTTGTCATAATGTCTATAACGAATGATTTAAATGATCAAAATCTCTAGTTTTTATGGGTAGAAATGGGACCAACGCATTTGTTTGATCCCTTGTATCTAATCCAATGAGTCAAACTTGTAGTTACATCCCTAACGAATGATCTAAGAGATTGAAATTACAAGTTCGTATCAATACGAAAGGGATTTAATTGATTCATTTGATCACACATATTTAATTGAACGTGGTTAACTTGTTGTTATATTCAAATTCAATGATTTAGTGGATTGAAATCACAAGTTTGTATGAAAATGAATGAGATTCAACTTATTCATATGATCCCTTATTGTTAATCTAATATGTTTAACTTGTAATAATGTCAATAATGAATGATTTGAATGATTAAAATCACTAGTTTATGTAGATACAAATGAGACCAATGCATTCATTTGATCACTTGAAACTAATCCAATGAGTTGAACTTGGAGTTACAGCTTTAACGAATGATCTAAGAGATTGAAATCCCAAGTTCGTATCAATACGAGAGAGATTTAATTGATTCATTTGATCACACATATTTCATTGAATGTGGTTAACTTGCTGTCATATTCACATTGAATGATTTTGTGGCTTTAAATAACAAGTTTGCAGGAAAATAAATGAGATTCAACTCATTCATATGATCCCTTTTAGTTAATCTAATATGTTTCACTTGTTATAATTTACATAACGAATATTTTAAATTATCAAAATCTCTAATTTATATGGATACAAATGAGACCACTTCATTTGTTTGGTCCCTATAGTGAACGATTTAATGGATGAAAATCACAAGTTCCTATCAATACGAGAGAGATTTCTGTAATTATCTTGATCACACATATCTAATTGAATGTTCTTAACTTGTTTTTACATCTATATTGAATGATTTAGTGGATTGAAATCACAACTTTAAAGGAAAATGAATGACATACAAGTGATTCATTACTCACTTATATTTAATCTAATGTGTCTCACTTGTTATTACATCTATAACGAATGATTTAAATGATTGAAATCACAAATTTGTATTAAAATGAATGTGATTCATCTCATTTATATGATCCCTTTTAGTTAATCTAATATGTTTCGCTTGTTATAATGTCCATAACGAATGATTTAAATGATCAAAATCTTTAGTTCACATTGGTAGAAATGGGACCAACACATTTGTTTGATCCCTTATATCTAATACAATGAGTCGAACTTGTAGTTACATCCCTAACGAATGATCTAAGAGATTAAAATTACAAGTTCGTATCAATACGAGAGGGATTTCGTTGATTTATTTGATCACACATATTTAATTGAATGTGGTTAACTTGTTGTATTCACATTCAATGATTTAGTGGATTGAAATCAGAAGTTTGTAGGAAGATGAATGAGATTCAACTTATTCATATGATCCCTTATTGTTAATCTAATATGTTTAAGTTGTTATAATGTTTATAATGAATGATTTAAATGACTAAAATCACTAGTTTATGTAGATACAAATGAGACCAACGCATTCGTTTGATCCCTTGAAACTAATCCAACGAGTTGAACTTGTAGTTGCATCTCTAACGAACGATCTAAAAGATTGAAATCCCAAATTTGTCTCGATACAAGAGGGATTTAATTGATTCATTTGATCACACATATTTAATTGAACGTGGTTAACTTGTTGTTATATTCACATTCAATGATTTAGGGGATTGAAATCACAAGTTTGTAAGAAATTGAATGAGATTCAACTTATTTGTATGATCTCTTATTGTTAATCTAATATGTTTAACTTGTTATAATGTCTATAATGAATGATGTGAATGAATAAAATCACTAGACAAATGAGACCAATGCATTCATTTCGTCCCTTGAAACTAATCCAATGAGTTGAACTTGGAGTTACATCTCCAACGAACGATCTAATAGATTGAAATCCCAAGTTCGTATCAATACGAGAGAGATTTAATTGATTCATTTGATCACACATATTTTATTGAATGTGGTTAACTTGTTGTTACATTCTCATTGAATGATTTTGTGGATTTAAATCACAAGTTTGTATGAAAATGAATGAGATTCAACTCATTCATATGATCCCTTTTAGTTAATCTAATATGTTTCACTTGTTACAATGGCCATAACGAATAATTTAAATTATCAAAATCTCTAGTTTATATGGATACAAATGAGACCACTGCATTTGTTTGATCCCTCGTATCTAATCCAATGAGTTTAACTTCTTATTACACCTATAGTGAACGATTTAAAGGATTGAAATAACAAGTCCTATCAATACAAGTGGGATTTAAGTGATTCTCTTGATCACACATATGTAAATGAATGTTCTTAACTTGTTGGTACATCTATATTGAATGATTTAGCAGATTGAAATCACAACTTTAAAAGAAAATGAATGACATTCAAGTGATTCATTGCTCACTTATATGTAATATAATGTGTCTCACTTGTTATTACTTCTATAATGAATGATTTACATGATTGAAATCACAAGTTTGTATTAAAATGAATGTGATTAATCTCATTCATACGATCTCTTTTAGTTAATCTAAGATGTTTCGCTTGTTATAATGTCCATAACGAATGATTTAAATGATCAAAATCTCTAGTTTACATTGGTAGAAATGAGACCAACGCAATTGTTTGATCCCTTATATATAATCCAATGAGTCGAACTTGTAGTTGCATCCCTAACGAATGATGTAAGAGAATGAAATTACAAGTTTGTATCAATACGAGAGGGGTTTAATTGATTCATTTGAACACACATATTTAATTGAACGTGGTTAACTTGTTGTCATATTCACATTCAATGATTTAGTGGATTGAAATCACAAGTTTGTATGAAAATGAATGAGATTCAACTTATTCATATGATCCCTTATTGTTAATCTAATAAGTTTAACTTGTCATAATGTCTATATTGAATGATTTAAACGATTAAAATCACTAGTTTATGTAGATACAAATGAGGCCAACGCATTCGTTTGATCCCTTGAAACTAATCCAATGAGTTGAACATGTAGTTGCATGTCTGAGAGGGATTTAAATGATTCATTTGATCACACATATTTAATTGAACGTGGTTAACTTGTTGTTATATTCACATTCAATGATTTAGAGAATTGAAATCACAAGTTTGTATGAAAATGAATGAGATTCAACTTATTCATATGATCCCTTATTATTAATCTAATATGTTTAACTTGTTATAATGTCTATAATGAATTATTTGAATGATTAAAATCACTAGTTTATATAGATACAAATGAGACCAATGCATTCGTTTGATCCCTTGAAACTAATTCAATGAGTTGAACTTATAGTTGCATCTCCAACAAAGGATCTAAGAGATTGAAATCCCAAGTTCGTATCAATACAAGAGAGATTTAATTGATTCATTTGATCCCACATATTTAATTGATCATGGTTAACTTGTTGTTATATTCACATTCAATGATTTAGTGGATTGAAATGACAAGTTTGTATGAAAATAAATGAGATTCAACTTATTCATATGATCTCTTATTGTTAATCTAATATGTTTTACTTGTTATAATGTCTATAATGAATGATTTAAACGATTAAAATCGCTAGTTTATGTAGAAAAAAATGAGACCAATGCATTCGTTTGATCCCTTTAAACTAATCCAATAAGTTGATCTTGTGGTTACATCTCTAACAAACGATCTATGAGATTGAAATCCCAAGTTCGTATCAATACGAGAGAGATTTAATTGATTCATTTGATCACACATATTTTATTGAATGGGGTTAACTTGTTGTTACATTCACATTCAATGATTTAGTGGATTGAAATCACAAGTTTGTGTGAAAATGAGTGAGAATCAACTTATTCATATGATCCATTATTGTTAATATAATAAGTTTAACTTGTCATAATATCTATAATGAATGATTTAAACGATTAAAATCACTAGTTTATGTAGATACAAATGAGACCAATGCATTCGTTTGATCCCTTGAAACTAATTCAATGAGTTGAACTTGTAGTTGCATCTCCAACAAACGATCTAAGAGATTGAAATCCCAAGTTCGTATCAATACAAGAGGGATTTAATTGATTCACTTGATCCCACATATTTAATTGATCGTGGTTAACTTGTTGTTATATTCACATTCAATGATTTAGTGGATTGAAATCATAAGTTTGTCTGAAAATGAATGAGATTCAACTTATTCATATGATCTCTTATTGTTAATCTAATATGTTTAACTTTTTATAATGTCTATAATGAATGATTTGAACAATTAAAATCGCTAGTTTATGTAGATACACAAGGGACCAACGCATTCGTTTGATCCCTTGAAACTAATCCAATGAGTTGATCGCTTGATAACTTGGAGCCTTAGACTAATGCCATTCAACTTTTATTTGTTATGGTGAAGGACTTGAACTGATTATGTTTGGTTGCCAAACTTCGTGAGATCGTTCGACAGTTTAAGCTTATTTATGTCACTGAATGTTTCTGTTGTGTTGTATGATGGTCCTTTTAATAGGTGCATGTTGCTGTTAATAGGCTTCAATTCAGTTGTAGTAAAGGATACTTGAGACCTGGATTGACTGCTCCACTAGTTTCAAAAGGAGTTTCTGACAATATTCCCACAAAGCAAAAACAGGCCACTGCGAAATCAACGTCATTCTTTGTGCAGTTCAGTCCACCATGCAGGAGCTGAAGGGAGTTTCAAGCATCAAACACATGTGAAGGATGGAGGCTCTTTAGGTCATGTTGCAATCAATTCCACAAAAGTTTCTGTAGCAGCAGAAAGCGTGCAAACTGATGGTACACCTATTGGCTCAATCTTATACCCTTCTTCCATTCCAGATGTATTTCTTAGCCATGGAAACACCAATTTTGATGACCTAAGTGAAGAGTTCATGGATCCCATTGAAGATGAGGAAATTTTGAAGGTTAGTTATTCACATTTATCAATAACGAGCTGATTTCATTGTCGAATATCTTATTAAGTATTATTTCTTGTCAGTCTATTGATGTGCATCAAATAGTTATGAATCATTACCAATCTACTGGTACTCCACCATCTTTAGTATCTCAAGTTTCACTTATTACTCCTGGGGGACTTGCACATGATACTGGTACTCCACCATCTTTTTCCCTTGACTATTCATGTCCTACTAAAACATGAATAGTCAAGGGAAAAAGCATTAGAACTAGATGATGGAACAAACATTTCACCAAACTGAAATGGCATAGACGGATATCAAACAGATTACTGCAAAAAGTAGCCTTTGTTGTCAATTTCAAATAAAAGCCTCCATTTACATTTACATGTTCTGCAGCTTATATGCGCGCACCAAAGAAAAAAAACATGCAACTTCTAATAACTGATACGGACCTATGGCTTCTTTCCCACCTTAGAAGTGGACATGGCTTCAATCCCACATTAAAGGAGGACTAAAAAATAACCATGTTCTTTCATCTTCCATAATTTTAGTAGGAACCTCATCTCTTTTACTGTCAATCGAGCAAGCTGGACGACCATGGCTGCAAGTTGAACCAACAATGATTTCATTCTCTAAACAAAGGAAGAGAGATATGAGAAGGTGGGGAAGACGGTGGAAGGAGGGGGGCAGACTGACAGAGAGGGAAATAGAGACCAGAGAGATATGAGGAGGGGACTGAAAGACCAGACTGAGAGAGGGGAGGATTGAGAGACTGACGAGAGAGATTTGAGGAGGGGTGAGAGACCAGACTGAGAGAGGGGAGGAATGAGAGACTGAATAGAGAGATAGGAGGAGGGGAGCGAGAGACCAGACTGAGAGGGGAAGTTTGAGAGACTGACCAGAGAGATATGAGGAGGGGACTGAGAGAGAGGAGACCAAGAGACAGGGAGAAGATTTGAGAGACTACCATATCCCCTCCCGTGATCCCCCTCCGTCACCGACGGGCGACTACAGGCCAGGATCCAGAGTTGACTCAATTAAACTCATTTTTTTTTTGTAATTTCAAAAATGAATGGTTGGATGCCATTTGCAATGGTTTGTACTTCCCATATTTGAGTACATTTACAGTATAAGGAGTTGGAGTTGGTAAGGATAAACCATCAGTACGAGTTGGTAAGGATAAATCATCAGTAGTGAGGAGCCTCACTGTTAGAATTGAGGCACCATAAGAGAGATATGAGGAGGGGACTGAAAGACCAGACTGAGAGAGGGGAGGATTGAGAGACTGACGAGAGAGATATGTGGAGGGGAGTGAGAGACCAGACTGAGAGACTGAACAGAGAGATAGGAGGAGGGGAGCGAAAGACCAGACTGAGAGGGGAGGATTGAGAGACTGACCAGAGAGATATGAGGAGGGGACTGAGAGAGAGGAGACCAAGAGACAGGGAGAAGATTTGAGAGACTGCCATATCCCCTCCCGTGATCCCCCTCCGTCACCGACGGGCGGCTGTAGGCCAAGATCTAGAGTTGACTCAATTAAACTCGTTTTTTTTTTGTAATTTCAAAAATGAATGGTTGGATGCCATTTGTAATGGTTTGTACTTCCCATATTTGAGTACATTTACAGTATAAGGAGTTGGAGTTGGTAAGGATAAACCATCAGTACGAGTTGGTAAGGATAATTCATCAGTACTGAGGAGCCTCACTGTTAGAATTGAGGCACCATAAAGCTGGACTATTTACAAATGTGTCTCGCATATGCAAATGGAGATGCGATGAAGCGAAGCGAGCAATGGAATTCCCCTCCTTCTCTGCTTTCAGACACCCACCACGGATGACCGATCCCTACGTCCCCTCTCTCCTCCTCCCCTTCCCACACAAGCCCAAAACAGAAAATGGGAAGGATAAGCTGAAGCACAAAACAGAAGTCCCCAAAGGAAGAAAAATGAAAACCCAAACCGCTCCACAATCCCCTCCCCATCCAGCCAGGTAGTAGGAATGTCATATATATATATATATCCAAATTCAATGGGAGAAGGGAGGTGTCAATGCACCTGCATATGTATTGGCTTCTTCTTAATCAATCAGGCAAAATGCTAATTTGCACCAGAAGGAGGAAGAAGGTGCTTGTTTGAAACTAAGGGAATTACAAAATCAATAACCCCATATAACTACACGTTTATAACAAAAGAAAAAAAAAACCATTCTCGGGAAACCTTTTCTTGTAATATCATGGACAAAAGAAGCAATTAGTCACATGAATGCTTTGGTAAACATGCATAAAAAGAAATGAAATGCACATCATCCGCGGGTAATGCTGCACTTTGATTTTGCTGCAGTCTCCTTTCTCCTTGAAAAAAACATCAAGAAAATAGAAGGCATTAGGGCTTTTTTTTTACCATACATAATTTTTTAAAAAAATATATATATTTTGGTGATGCATATATTTAGTTTTTAATTGTTTGTTAAATATTTAGCTTTCTGTTGTAGTTCAATTGATTCATGTAATACTTCTCTTATGTTTCACATTTTCCTTTCATTATAAGAATGTTTCGAGGAGTGTAACATGGTTGGTTAGATTGGTGAGCTCAGAAAAATCTAATTGTCAGTTTGATTCAAGTGGACGCTACTCTTTTAAACTATACACACCATAAATATGCGACATTATAATGGATAGGTACATCACTTCTTATTTAAGTTCCAAACAACTCCGGGCAGATCTGAGAAAAAAGAAATGCTTGGGATTCTTCCTATCTTGTTTATGTAAATGTTTATGTGCCTTTTCTTTTGTGTCACACGTGTTGCGGTGTTTGAAACTTTTAAATTGAAAGGATATGGAAGAGACAGAGAGTTCGCGGCCTTGGGATTGATAAATAAATTTGCAGGGAACTTTTTATCTTTGGGTTCCAATTTTGATGACAGATGTTGGACACAATATTTATGAATATCAACAGCATAGACTGTACAAAAAAGTGTATCAGTTTTACCAATAGTAATCATCCAAGAATACGTGCCCATCATGAACGTAGCATTAACAAGGTATGAAGTCGCCTTTGCCCCGACCAGCCGTGACAGTGGGTCTGCTGAAGTGTTTGTTGTGGAGTGGGTGGTGCAGGGCTGGGCAGCCACCAAGACACACTCCCATTTTCCCCACAACATATAGACTCCCTCTAGTGCCTGACCAACCTCCTATTATTATTGTAATAATATGTGGAACGCAAAGGCACAGCCAAACAAGTAGAACTGATAAAATCAGAGGCTGGTTGTAGGGATTGAGAGAAGACAAGGATGGTGGAAGTAGGAATACAGGTCAGACCTGCATAAGCAGTTGGATTCTATCAAGTGGAGCAGTGATGGTCTTGGCAGCGGCGTCGCCAGCAAGCGCGCCAGCACAGAAGAGGTGAACGTCCATGGGAAGGAAGGACAAAAGGTGACACCTTGAGATTTAGTCCCGTCGGGACCAGGAGCCTGCTGATGGGTCTCTGTGCGTCTTTTCAGCGTCATTTTTAATATGGGAACTTCATACTTTCACAATCCATAAAAGTCAAAACATAAAAAGGGGAGCCATTTTCTGTCTCCGCTCTCAAGCCGGGAGAAAAAAAGGCTACAGGCGGCCCCCTCCGTCTCCCCTATACCTCGCTCTGTGTTGCCTAACACTCTCCGAGATGCTCCTAATTTTGAATGTCTTTAAACTTCATAACACATGAAAAAAGCTCATTCATATCTTTTGAAACACTACAATAATCCCCATCATCAGGAGAGTAGACAAGGACTGAGAGACCAAGAGACAGGAGTAGATTGAGAGACTGCCATATCCACTCCAGTGATTCCCTCCCTTCACCGACGGGCGGCTGTAGGCCATAGCCTCTCTGGATCCAGAGTTGACTCAATTAAACTCGTTTTTTTTTTCTACACAAGTATTATTAGATAGAAGTGATTAAAAAACAAACAGAGAATTATATTATGATTCCAATGATTGACACCTTGTCTGTGGGCATCAAACACCTCCAAAGAAAAATTGTCAAACGAGAAAAAATGAAAAAATTAAGCAAGAGAGATATATATAATGAGCCAGATTGTGTACCTGGACCTGCCCAAAATTAAGCCTTGACAATAGTTGTCTTTGTGTGTGTGTGTGTAGGGGTGTATGCCCGCCCACTTGCATTCCTTTTTTTTATTAGTTCTTCATCCCTCTTAGAGCATTTTTGTACTGGACACAAAATCACATTGAAAAGTAGTAGCAATATTTATATATATAATCACTTTGAAACTTTTAAGATATGCAAGATCCTTCCTATTTGAAGACGAATACAAGAAGAGATGTGCAACATCCATCTCTCTGTGTGTGTATGGGCTGATTGAGTGGCTCGACTAAAATTGACGAAGGGCAGTGCTGCTGATATGTACATGCATAATATAATATAAAACTTTTTGACGATGAAGAATATCTTAAAAGAAAAAAAAAGGAGAAAATTGCAGTGAAGTTGGTGTTGTTGTGTGAGACTGTCATCTAGAGACCACGTGCAATTTTTGCATTTGTTATTTACTAAAGGCAGAGGAGATCCCTCTATAGGAAAGGGAGAATTAGAGGGAACTGCTCAGCTCAGTGTGGAAAGACGTGAGAAGCGGCCATGGGGACAGCAGGTTCAGCCGTGACAGTGCCTGCCTGGAGTCACGGCCTAGGATGGAGGTAGGCTCAATCTGGGCCTGTGAGGCTGCTAACATGGAAAATAACAAAATGCAACTCGAATATGCTTGACGTATTTAGACTTCAAACTTCAATATTTGGAAGCTTTTCACCAGTTCTAAATGTCTCTTCCATCATATGGGAAATGGGTCCTGCTTAGAGAGAGGAGAGTACAATTCAATAGTATATAAGTTCTTAAATTTTTCAGTAAAAAATCTTTTGTGATTTTTATAAGAGCTTGATTCTTATTGGTATCATAGGAAAAAAGGAAGATGCCATTGGCCATTGTCTGCCGATTTGTGGCTGGCTGCTAGAGGCACTACCAAAATGAGATATGCCTCCCGAAAGTGAACCTTCTCATCTTTTCAATACTGAATGATAATTCTAGAAGTTGCTCTTCATACCATGTGAAGGTGAAGAAGATACTTGGGTTGTTAGATCACACTATCATAATCAGTAGGTCTCTTCTTTGTAATCAGTATTTCCCTAGTTATGGAACTAGGGGCCTGACCATCTTTCAAATTCTGCAAAATCAAATGAGCATAATCTTTTTGAAACTTTTTAATGAAGTCACTAAGATTTTAATAAAAATAAAAGATGATTCCTTTTACATCATCAAATGCATAGAATATATGGCACTCTTTTGTGCTTTCAATCTTTTGTTGTGAGCTTGAGCAGATCACGGAAAGTTAGTCTAGTGCTCCTCTAGTCCTCTTGATTCCCCTACGTTGGACCAGGAATCTGTTGTTTGAAGGGAAAGTTGTAGTTCATTCAGGTAAGAACACACCTAACAGGTTAGCTATTGGTTAATCTAGTTGTAGTACCATTTTAGTCCAAAGTTGATATTTTTCTTTTGGAGATGAGAAAGATGCCCGTTATATATTTTCTGCAACTCTTTCTTGAGCAGCAGAGGATACACATATTCCACCGTTTCTTTTTAGGCTACAAATTGGTAAGGAGCAGTTGTAATCAGGAGCTGGGCAGATATATGAAATTTCTGCAATTGAGTTAGGTTATTGATCGGCACCGGTTCAAGTGTTCAGTAACTTTAGATTCAGATTTGATAAATCTGATCAGTTTGAGTTATTTCTTTGAGTTTTCTTGAGTCTTATGTGTTTGGTCGCTGGTTGTTCTTTAAATATACATTGGGTGCGAGTTTCCTGAGTGGAGGTTGTCCGCTCTATAGATGATGTAGAGGGAAATGAAGCTGATATCTATTTTTTCATTTTGTTCTGGATGCTTGAACAAATACAAATACATACCAATATATTTTTGGGATAAGCAAGTCCATATTGCAAACTCTTTCCTTTTGTGGCCCTATAAAATCAAGATTCCCATATCACCTCCTGAAGCAGAATCGCCTTGTCCTCAAATACATTATAGTACGAATGTTTCAGTTCTTCATACTTGTTTTTTTTTTTCCCTTATGGTTCCTTCTCTCCAAGACTACATACCTTGCCTTAGTTCATTCTTATGTTGAGCTGAATCCTTCACAAGATCCACCATTTCATTGTGTGAATGGTATTTTGTCTTTTAATAAAACATGGCTTTTTCTTATTATTTTTGTTATTACTCTTACTTTTTACCATCAACCGACACTTGGGCACCCGTAGGCGAATCAAGTGGGTTGAATCTGTTGGCTCGATCCCTATGTTGGCTTGATCCTAGACACCTGGCAAGGGCGAAGCCATGATTTCATATTAAAAGGGTATAATATAGTCTTTTAATTATTAGATAAAATAAAAATATATCACATTGAAGCAGGAAATGATAAAAAAGAAACGGTGGAATATGTGTATCCTCTACTGCTCAAGAAAGAGTTGCAGAAAATATATAACAGGCATCTTTCTCATCTCCAAAAGAAAAATATCAACTTTGGACTAAAATGGTACTACAACTAGATTAACCAATAGCTAACCTGTTAGGTGTGTTCTTACCTGAATGAACTACAACTTTCCCTTCAAAGAACAGATTCCTGGTCCAATGTAGGGGAATCAAGAGGACTAGAGGAGCACTAGACTAACTTTTCGTGATCTGCTCAAGCTCACAACAAAAGATTGAAAGCACAAAAGAGTGCCATATATTCTATGCATTTGATGATGTAAAAGGAATCATCTTTTATTTTTATTAAAATCTTAGTGACTTCATTAAAAAGTTTCAAAAAGATTATGCTCATTTGATTTTGCAGAATTTGAAAGATGGTCAGGCCCCTAGTTCCATAACTAGGGAAATACTGATTACAAAGAAGAGACCTACTGATTATGATAGTGTGAGCTAACAACCCAAGTATCTTCTTCACCTTCACATGGTATGAAGAGCAACTTCTAGAATTATCATTCAGTATTGAAAAGATTAGAAGGTTCACTTTCGGGAGGCATATCTCATTTTGGTAGTGCCTCTAGCAGCCAGCCACAAATTGGTAGACAACGGCCAATGGCATCTTCCTTTTTTCCTATGATACCAATAAGAATCAAGCTCTTATAAAAATCACAAAAGATTTTTCATTGAAAAATTTAACTTATATACTATTGAATTGTACTCTCCTCTCTCTAAGCAGGACCCATTTCCCATATGATGGAACAGACATTTTGGCAGCAAGAAAGATTTAGAACTGGTGAAAAGCTTCCAAATATTGAAGTTTGAAGTCTAAATACGTCAAGCATATTCGAGTTGCATTTTGTTATTTTCCATGTTAGCAGCCTCACAGGCCCAGATTGAGCCTACCTCCATCCTAGGCCGTGACTCCAGGCAGGCACTGTCACGGCTGAACCTGCTGTCCCCATGGCCGCTTCTCACGTCTTTCCACACTGAGCTGAGCAATTCCCTCTAATTCTCCCTTTCCTATAGAGGGATCTCCTCTGCCTTTAGTAAATAACAAATGCAAAAATTGCACGTGGTCTTTGGATGACAGTCTCACACAACAACACCAACTTCACTGCAATTTTCTCCTTTTTTTTTCTTTTAAGATATTCTTCATCGTCAAAAAGTTTTATGTTATATTATGCATGTACATATCAGCAGCACTGCCCTTCCTCATTTATGAAAGTATATATTTGTGGTTCTCCCATAAAAGTAATTTTAGCTGAGCCACTCAATCTGCCCATACACACATAGAGAGATGGATGTTGCACATCTCTTCTTATATTCGTCTTCAAATAGGAAGGATCTTGCATATCTTAAAAGTTTCAAAGTGATTATATATATAAATATTGCTACTAATTTTCAATGTGATTTTGTGTCCAATACAAAAATGCTCTAAGAGGGATGAAGAACTAATAGAAAAAAGGAATGCAAGTGGGTGGGCATACACCCCTACACACACACACACACAAAGACAACTATTGTCAAGGCTTAATTTTGGGCAGGTCCAGGTACACAATCTGGCTCATTATATATATCTCTCTTGCTTAATTTTTTCATTTTTTCTCGTTTGACAATTTTTCTTTGGAGGTGTTTGATACCCACAGAAAAGGTGTCAATCATTGGAATCATAATATAATTCCCTGTTTGTCTTTTAATCACTTCTATCTAATAATACATGTGTAGAAAAAAAAAACGAGTTTAATTGAGTCAACTCTGGATCCAGAGAGGCTATAGCCTGCAGCTGCCCGTCGGTGAAGGGAGGGGATCACGGGAGTGGATATGGAAGTCTCTCAATCTACTCCTGTCTCTTGGTCTTGCAGTCCTTGTCTCCTCTCCTGATGATGGGGATTATGGTAGTGTTTCAAAAGATATGAATGAGCTTTCTGCATGTGTTATGAAGTTTAAAGACATTCAAAATTAGGAGCATCTCGGAGAGTGTTACGCAACACAGAGCAAGGCATAGGGGAGACGGAGGGGGCCGCCTGTAGCCTTTTCTTCTCCCGGCTTGAGAGCGGAGACAGAAAATGGCTCCCCTTTTTATGTTTTGACTTTTATGGATTGTGAAAGTACGAAGTTCCCATATTAAAAATGACGCTGAAAATATACACAGAGACCCATCAGCAGGCTCCTGGTCCCAACGGGACTAAATCTCAAGGCGTCACCTTTTGTCCTTCCTTCCCATGGACGTTCACCTCTTCTGTGCTGGCGCGCTTGCTGGCGCCGCCGCTGCCAAGACCATCACTGCTCCATTTGATAGAATCCAACTGCTCATGCAGGTCTGACCTGTATTTCTACTTCCACCATCCTTCTTTTCTCTCAATCCCTACAACCAGCCTCTGATTTTATCAGTTCTACTTGTTTGGCTGTGCCTTTGCGTTCCACATATTATTACAATAATAATAGGAGGTTGGTCAAGCACTAGAGGGAGTCTATATGTTGTGGGAAAAATGGGAGTGTGTCTTCATGGCTGCCCAGCCCTGCACCGCCCACTCCACGACAAACACTTCAGCAGACCCACTGTCACGGCTGGTCGGGGCAAAGGCGACTTCATACCTTGTTAATGCTACGTTCATGATGGGCACGTATTCTTGGATGATTACTATTGGTAAAACTGATACACTTTTTTGTATAGTCTGTGCTGTTCATATTCATAAATATTGTGTCCAACATCTGTCATCAAAATTGGAACCCAAAGATAAAAAGTTCCCTGCAAATTTATTTATCAAATCCAAGGCCGCGAACTCTCTGTCTCTTCCATATTCTTTCAATTTAAAAGTTTCAAACATCGCAACACGTGTGACACAAAAAAAAAGGCACATAAACATTTACATAAACTAGATAGGAAGAATCCCAAGCATTTCTTTTTTCTCAGATCTGTCTGGAGTTGTTTGGAACTTAAATAAGAAGTGATGTACCTATCAATTATAATGTTGCATATTTATGGTGTGTATAGTTTAAAAGAGTAGCGTCCACTTGAATCAAACTGACAATTAGATTTTTCTGAGCTCACCAATCTAACCAACCATGTTACACTCCTCAAAACTTTCTTATAATGAAAGGAAAATGTAAAACATAAGAGAAGTATTACATGAATCAATTGAACTACAACAGAAAGCTAAATATTTTTACAAACAATTAAAAAGTAAATATATGCATCACCAAAATATATATATTTTTTTTAAAATTATGTATGGTAAAAAAAAAGCCCTAATGCCTTCTATTTTCTTGATGTTTTTTTCAAGGAGAAAGGAGACTGCAGCAAAATCAAAGTGCAGCATTACCCGCAGATGATGTGCATTTCGTTTCTTTTTATGCATGTTTACCAAAGCATTCATGTGACTAATTGCTTCTTCTGTCCATGATATTACAAGAAAAGGTTTCCCGAGAATGGTTTTTTTTTTCTTTTGTTATAAACGTGTAGTTATATGGGGTTATTGATTTTGTAATTCCCTTAGTTTCAAACAAGCACCTTCTTCCTCCTTCTGGTGCAAATTAGCATTTTGCCCGATTGATTAAGAAGATGCCAGTACATATGCAGGTGCATTGACAACTCCCTTCTCCCATTGAATTTGGATATATATATATATATGACATTCCTACTACCTGGCTGGATGGGGAGGTGATTGTGGAGCGGTCTGGGTTTTCATTTTTCTTCCTTTGGGGTCTTCCGTTTTGTGCTTCAGCTCATCCTTCCCATTTTCTGTTTTGGGCTTGTGTGGGAAGGGGAGGAGGAGAGAGGGGACGTAGGGATCGGTCATCCGTGGAGGATGTCTGAAAGTAGAGAAGGAGGGGAATTCCATTGCTCGCTTCACTTCATCGCATCTCCATTTGCATATGCGAGACGCATTTGTAAATAGTCCAGCTTTATGGTGCCTCAATTCTAACAGTGAGGCTCCTCAGTACTGATGATTTATCCTTACCAACTCGTTCTGATGGTTTATCCTTACCAACTCCAACTCCTTATACTGTAAATGTACTCAAATATGGGAAGTACAAACCATTACAAATGGCATCCAACCATTCATTTTTGAAATTACAAAAAAAAAACGAGTTTAATTGAGTCAACTCTAGATCCTAGCCTGCAGCCGCCCGTCGGTGACGGAGGGGGATCACGGGAGGGGATATGGCAGTCTCTCAAATCTTCTCCCTGTCTCTTGGTCTCCTCTCTCTCTGTCCCCTCCTCATATCTCTTTTGGTCAGTCTCTCAATCCTCCCCTCTCAGTCTGGTCTCTCGCTCCCCTCCTCCTATCTCTCTGTTTAGTCTCTCATTCCTCCCCTCTCTCAGTCTGGTCTCTCACTCCCCTCCTCACCCCTCCTCATATCTCTCTCGTCAGTCTCTCAATCCTCCCCTCTCTCAGTCTGGTCTTTCAGTCCCCTCCTCATATCTCTCTTATGGTGCCTCAATTCTAACAGTGAGGCTCCTCAATACTGATGATTTATCCTTACCAACTCGTACTGATGGTTTATCCTTACCAACTCCAACTCCTTATACTGTAAATGTACTCAAATATGGGAAGTACAAACCATTACAAATGGCATCCAACCACTCATTTTTGAAATTACAAAAAAAAAACGAATTTAATTGAGTCAACTCTGGATCCTGGCCTGTAGCTGCTCCTCGGTGACGGAGGGGGATCACGGGAGGGGATATGGTAGTCTCTCAAATCTTCTCCATGTCTCTTGGTCTCCTCTCTCTTAGTACCCTCCTCATATCTCTCTGGTCAGTCTCTCAATCCTCCCCTCTCAGTTTGGTCTCTCGCTCCCCTCCTCCTATCTCTCTGTTGAGTCTCTCATTCCTCCCCTCTCTCAGTCTGGTCTCTCACTCCCCTCCTCATATCTCTCTCGTCAGTCTCTCAATCCTCCCCTCTCTCAGTCTGGTCTTTCAGTCCCCTCCTCATATCTCTCTGGTCTCTATTTCCCTCTCTGTCAGTCTGCCCCCTTCCTTCCACCGTCTTCCCCACCTTCTCATATCTCTCTTCCTTTGTTTTGAGAATGAAATCATTATTGGTTCAACTTGCAGTCGTGGCCGTCCAGCTTGCTCGATTGACAGTGAAAGAGATGAGGTTCCTACTAAAATTATGGAAGATGAAAGAACATGGTTATTTTTTAGTCCTCCTCTAATGTGGGAATGAAGCCATGTCCACTTCTAAGGTCTATAATGAATGATTTAAATGATTAAAATCACTAGTTTATGTAGATACAAATGAGACCAATGCATTCGTTTGATCCCTTGAAACTAATTCAATGAGTTGAACTTGTAGTTGCATCTCCAACAAAGGATCTAAGAGATTGAAATCCCAAGTTCGTATCAATACAAGAGAGATTTAATTGATTCATTTGATCCCACATATTTAATTGATCGTGGTTAACTTGTTGTTATATTCACATTCAATGATTTAGTGGATTGAAATGACAAGTTTGTATGAAAATAAATGAGATTCAACTTATTCATATGATTTCTTATTGTTAATCTAACATGTTTAACTTGTCATAATGTCTATAATGAATGATTTAAACGATTAAAATCGCTAGTTTAGGTAGAAAAAAATGAGACCAATGCATTCGTTTGATCCGTTCAAACTAATCCAATAAGTTGATCTTGTGGTTACATCTCTAACAAACGATCTATGAGATTGAAATCCCAAGTTCATATCAATACGAGAGAGATTTAATTGATTCATTTGATCACACATATTTTATTGAATGGAGTTAACTTGTTGTTACATTCACATTCAATGATTTAGTGGATTGAAATCACAAGTTTGTGTGAAAATGAATGAGAACCAACTTATTCATATGATCCATTAATGTCAATCAAATAAGTTTATCTTGTCATAATGTCTATAATGAATGATTTAAATGATTAAAATCACTAGTTTATATGGATACAAATGAGATCAATGCATTCGTTTGATCCCTTGTATCCGATTCAATGATTTTAACTTCTTATTACATCAATAGTGAATGATTTAAGGGAATGAAATCACAAATTCCTATCAATACGAGTGGGATTTAAGTGATTCTCTTGATCACACATATCTAATTGAATGTTCTTAACTTGTTGTTACATCTATATTGAATGATTTAGTGGATTGAAATCACAACTTTAAAAGAAAATGAATGAGATTCAGGTGATTTGTTTCTCACTTATATTTAATCTAATGTGTTTCACTTGTTATTACATCTATAATGAATGATTTAAATGATTGAAATCACAAGTTTGTATTAAAATGAATGTGATTCATCTCATTTATATGATGCCTTTTAGTTAATCTAATATGTTTCACTTGTTATAATGTCCATAACGAATGATTTTAGTAATTCTCTTGATCACACATATCTAATTGAATGTTCTTTACTTGTTGTTACATCTATATTGAACGATTTAGTGGATTGAAATCACAACTTTAAAAGAAAATGAATGCGATTCAAGTGATTCATTGCTCACTTATATTTAATCCAATGTGTCTCAGTTGTTATTACATCTATAATAAATGATTTAAATGATTGAAATCACAAGTTTGTATTAAAATGAATGTGATTCATCTCATGTATATGATCCCTTTTAGTTAATCTAATATGTTTCACTTGTTATAATGTCCATAACGAATGATTTAAATGATCAAAATCTCTAGTTTACATTGGTAGAAATGGGACCGACGAATTTGTTTGATCCCTTATATCTAATCCAATGAGTCAATCTTGTAGTTACATCCCTAACGAATAATCTAAGAGATTGAAATTACAAGTTCATATCAATACGAGAGTGATTTAATTGATTCATTTGATCACACAAATTTAATTGAACGTGGTTTACTTGTTATATTCACATTCAAAGATTCAGTGGATTGAAATCACAAGTTTGTTTGAAAATGAATGATATTCAACTAATTCATACGATCCCTTATTGTTAATCTAATATGTTTAACTTGTCATAATGTCTATAATGAATTATTTAAACGATTAAAATCACTATTTTATGTAGATACAAATGAGACCAATGCATTCGTTTGATCCCTTGAAACTAATCTAATGAGTTGAACTTGTAGTTACATCTCCAATGAACGATCTAAGAGATTGAAATCCAAGTTTGTATCAAGACAAGAGAGATTTAATTGACGCATTTGTTCACACATATTTAATTGATCGTACTTAACTTGTTGTTATATTCACATTCAATGATTTAGTGGATTGAAATCACAAGTTTGTATGAAAATGAATGAGATTCAACTTATTCATATGAGCGCTTATTGTTAATCTAAGATGTTTAACATGTTATAATGTCTATAATGAATGATTTAAATGATTAAAATCACTAGTTTATGTAGATACAAATAAGACCAACGCATTCGTTTGATCCCTTGAAAGTAATCCAGTGAGTTGAACTTGTGGTTACATCTCTAACAAACGTTCTAGGAGATTGAAATCCCAAGTTCGTATCAATA
Source organism: Nymphaea thermarum (assembly GCA_011799765.1). Taxonomy (NCBI): domain Eukaryota; kingdom Viridiplantae; phylum Streptophyta; class Magnoliopsida; order Nymphaeales; family Nymphaeaceae; genus Nymphaea; species Nymphaea thermarum. Next base: position 15,909 of record JAANDH010001687.1, on the reverse strand, counting down.
CAAGAGAGATTTAATTGATTCATTTCATCACACATATTGTATTGAATGTGGTTAACTTTTTGTTACATTCACATTAAATGATTTTGTGGATTTAAATCACAAGTTTGTATGAAAATGAATGAGATTCAACTCATTCATATGATCCCTTTTAGTTAATCCAATATGTTTCACTTGTTATAATGTCCATAACGAACAATTTAAATTATCAAAATCTCTAGTTTATATGGATACAAATGAGACCACTCCACTTGTTTGATCCCTTGTATTTAATCCAACGAGTTTAACTTCTTATTACATCTATAGTGAAATCACAAGTTCCTATCAATACGAGTGGGATTTAAGTGATTCTCTTGATCACACATATCTAATTGAATGTTCTTAACTTGTTGTTACATCAATATTGAATGTTTTAGTGGATTGAAATCACAACTTTAAAAGAAAATGAATGACATTCAAGTGATTCATTGCTCACTAATTTTTAACCTAATGTGTCTCACTTGTTATTACATCTATAACGAATGATTTAAAAGATTGAAATCACAAGTTTGTATTAAAATGAATGTGATTCATCTCATTCATATGATCCCTTTCAGTTAATATAATATGTTTCACTTGTTATAATGTCCATAACGAATGATTTAAATGATCAAAATCTCTAGTTTACATTGGTAGAAATGGGACCATCGCATTTGTTTGATCCCTCATATCTAATCCAATGAGTCGAACTTGTAGTTGCATCTCTAACGAACGATCTAAGAGATTAAAATCACAAGTTTGTATCAATACGAGAGAGATTTAATTGATTCATTTGATCACACATATTTTATTGAATGTGGTTAACTTGTTGTTACATTCACATTGAATGATTTGGTGGATTTAAATCACAAGTTTGTAAGAAAATGAATGAGATTCAACTCATTCATATGATCCCTCTTAGTTAATCTAATATGTTTCACTTGTTATAATGTCCTTAACAAATTATTTAAATTATCAAAATCTCTAGTTTATATGGATACAAATGGGACCACTGCATTTGTTTGATCCCCTGTATGTAATTCAATGAGTTTAACTTCTTATTACATCTATGGGGAATGATTTAACGGATGGAAATCACAAGTTCCTATCAATACGAGTGGGATTTATGTGAATCTCTTGGTCACACATGTCTCATTGAATGTTCTTAACTTGTTGTTATATTCACATTCAATGATTTAGGGAATTAAAATCACAAGTTTGTATGAAAATGAATGAGATTCAACTTATTTTTATGATCCCTTATTGCTAATCTAATATGTTTAACTTGTTATAATGTCTATAATGAATGATTTGAACGATTAAAATCCTATATTTATGTAGATATAAATGAGACCAATTCATTTGTTTGATCCCTTGAAACTAATCCAATGAGTTGAACTTGGAGTTACATCTCTAACGAACAATCAAAGAGATTGAAATCCCAAGGTCGTATCAATACGAGAGAGATTTAATTGATTCACTTGATCACACATATTTTATTGAATGTGGTTAACTTGTTGTTACATTCACATTGAATGATTTTGTGGATTTAAATCACAAGTTTGTATGAAAATGAATGAGATTCAACTCATTCATATGATCCCTTTTAGTTAATCCAATATGTTTCACTTGTTATAATGTCCATAACGAACAATTTAAATTATCAAAATCCCTAGTTTATATGGATACAAATGAGACCACTCCATTTGTTTGATCCCTTGTATTTAATCCAACGAGTTTAACTTCTTATTACATCTATAGTGAATGATTTAAAGGATTGAAATCACAAGTTCCTATCAATACGAGTGGGATTTAAGTGATTCTCTTGATCACACATATCTAATTGAATGTTCTTAACTTGTTGTTACATCTATATTGAATGTTTTAGTGGATTGAAATCATAACTTTAAAAGAAAATGAGTGACATTCAAGTGATTCATTGCCTACTTATATTTAATCTAATGTGTCTCACTTGTCATTACATCTATAATGAATGATTTAGATGATTGAAATCGCAAGTTTGGATTAAAATGAATGTGATTCATCTCATTCATATGATCCCTTTTAGTTAATCTAATATGTCTCACTTGTTATAATATCCATAACGAATGATTTAAATGACTAAAATCTCTAGTTTAGATTGGTAGAAATGGGACCAACGCACATGTTTGATCCCTCATATCTAATCCAATGAGTCGAACTTGTAGTTACATCACTAACAAATGATCTAAGAGATTGAAATTACAAGTTCGTATCAATATGAGAGGGATTTAATTGATTCATTTGATCACACATATTTAATTGAACGTGGTTAACTTATTGTTATATTCACATTCAATGATTTAGTGGATTGAAATCACAAGTTTGTATGAAAATGAATGAGATTCAACTTATTCATATGATCCCTTATTGTTAATCTAATATGTTTAACTTGTTATAATGTATATAATGAATGATTTAAAAGATTAAAATCAAATGTTTATGCAGATACAAATGTGACCAATTCATTCGTTTGAACCCTTGAAACTAATCCAATGAGTTGAACTTGGAGTTACATCTCTAACGAACGATCTAAGAGATTGAAATCCCAAGTTCGTATCAATATGAGAGAGATTTAATTGATTCATTTGATCACACATATTTTATTGAATGTGGTTAACTTGTTGTTACATTCACATTGAATGGTTTTGTGGATTTAAATCACAAGTTTGTGTGAAAATGAATGAGATTCAACTCATTCATATGATCCCTTTTAGTTAATCCAATATGTTTCACTTGTTATAATGTCCATAACAAATGATTTAAATTATCAAATCTCTAGTTTATATGGATACAAATGAGACCAATGCATTTGTTTGATCCCTTGTATATAATCCAATGAGTTTAACTTCTTATTACATCTATAGTGAGTGATCTGACGGATGGAAATCACAAGTTCCTATCAAGACGAGTGGGATTTAAGTGATTCTCTTGGTCACACATATCTAATTGAATGCTCTTAACTTGTTGTTATATTCAGATTCAATGACTTAGGGGATTAAAATCACAAGTTTGTATGAAAATGAATGAGATTCAACTTATTCATATGATCCCTTATTGTTAATCTAATATGTTTAACTTGTTATAATGTCTATAATGAATGATTTGAACGATTAAAATCCTATGTTTATGTAGATACAAATGTGACCAATTCATTCGTTTGAACCCTTGAAACTAATCCAATGAGTTGAACTTGGAGTTACATCTCTAACGAACGATCTAAGAGATTGAAATCCCATGTTCGTATCAATACGAGAGATACTTAATTGATTCATTTGATCACACATATTTTATTGAATGTGGTTAACTTGTTGTTACATTCACATTGAATGGTTTTGTGGATTTAAATCACAAGTTTGTGTGAAAATGAATGAGATTCAACTCATTCATATGATCCCTTTTAGTTAATCCAATATGTTTCACTTGTTATAATGTTTATAACGAATAATTTAAATTATTAAAATCTCTAGTTTATATGAATACAAATGAGACCACTGCATTTGTTTGATCCCTTGTATCTAATCCAACGAGTTTAACTTCTTGTTACATCTATAGTGAATGATTTAAATGGCTGAAATCACAAGTTCCTATAAATACGAGTGGGATTTAAGTGATTCTCTTGATCACACATATCTAATTGAATGTTCTTAACTTGTTGTTACATCCATATTGAATGATTTAGTGGGTTGAAATCACAAATTTAAAAGAAAATGAATGACATTCAAGTGATCCATTGCTCACTTATATTTAATCTAACGTATCTCACTTATATTAAAATCACAAGTAATCTACTATGTTTCACTTGTTATAATGTCCATAATGAATGATTTAAATGATCAAAATCTCTAGTATATATTGGTAGAAATGAGACCAACGCATTTGTTTGATCCTTTATATCTAATCCAATGAGTCGAACTTGTAGTTACATCCCTAACGAATGATCTAAGAGATTGAAATTACATGTTCGTATCAATACGAGAGGGATTTAATTGATTCATTTCATTGGACAAATTTAATTGAACGTGGTTAACTTATTGTTATATTCACATTCAATGATTTAGTGGATCGAAATCACAAGTTTGTATGAAAATGAATGAGATTTAACTTATTCATATGATCCCTTATTGTTAATCTAATAATTTTAATTTATTATAATGTCTATAATGAATAATTTAAACGATTAAAGTCACTAGTTTATGTAGATACAAATCAGACCAACGCATTCGTTTGATCCCTTGAAAGTAATCCAATGAGTTAAACTTGTACTTGCATCTCTAACGAACGATCTAAGAGATTGAGATCCCAAGTTCGTATCAACATGAGAGGGATTTAATTGATTCATTTGATCACACATATTTAATTGAACGTGGTTAACCTGTTGTTATATTCACATTCAATGATTTAGGGGATTGAAATCACAAGTTTGTATGAAAATGATTGAGATTCAACTTATTCTTATGATCTCTTATTGTTAATCTAACAAATGGGACCAAATGCATTTGTTTGATCCATTGTATTTAATCCAATGAGTAGAACTTGTAGTTACATCTCTAACGAAAAATCAAAGAGATTGAAATCACAAGTTCGAATTAATACGAGAGAGATTTAATTGATTCATTTGATCACACATATTTAATTGAATGTGATTAACCGAAAGGGATGATATGAATGAGTTGAATCTCATTTATTTTCAGACAAATGTGTGATTTCAATCCACTAAATCATTGAAGCTAATCCAATGAGTTGAACTTGTGGTTACATCTCTATAAAACGATCTAGGAGATTGAAATCCCATGTTCGTATCAATACGAGAGAGATTTAATTGATTCATTTCATCACACATATTTTATTGAATGTGGTTAACTTGTTGTTACATTCACATTAAATGATTTTGTGGATTTAAATCACAAGTTTGTATGAAAAAGAATGAGATTCAACCCATTCATATGATCCCTTTTAGTTAATCTAATATGTTTCACTTGTTATAATGTCCATAACAAATGATTTAAATTATCAAAATCTCGAGCTTATATAGATAGAAATGAGACCAATGCATTCGTTTGATCCCTTGAAACTAATCCAATGAGTTGAACTTGTGGTTACATCTCTAACAAATGATCTAGGGGATTGAACTCCCAAGTTCGTATCAATACGAGAGAGATTTAATTGATTCATTTAATCACGGATGTTTTATTCAATGTGGTTAACTTGTTGTTACATTCACATTAAATGATTTTGTGGATTTAAATCACAAGTTTGTATGAAAACGAATGAGATTCAACTCATTCATATGATCCCTTTTAGTTACTCTAATATGTTTCACTTGTTATAATGTCCATAAGAAATGATTCAAATTATCAAAATCTTTAGCTTATATAGATACAAATGAGACCAATGCATTTGTTTGATCCCTTGTATCAAATCCAATGAGTTTAACTTCTTATTACATATATAGTGAATGATTTAAGGGATTGAAATCACAAGTTCCTATCAATACGAGTGGGATTTAAGTGATTCTCTTGATCATACATATCTAATTGAATGTTCTTAAGTTGTTGTTACATCTATATTGAATGATTTAGTGTATTGAAATCACAACATTAAAATAAAATGAATGAGATTCAAGTGATTCATTGCTCACTTATATTTAATCTAATGTGTCTCACTTGTTATTACATCTATAATGAATTATTTAAATGATTGAAATAACAAATTTGTATTAAAATGAATGTGATTCATCTCATTCACATGATCCCTTTTAGTTAATCTAATATGTCTCACTTGTTATAATGTCCATAACGAATGATTTAAATGATCAAAATCTATAGTTTACATTGGTAGAAATGAGACCAACGCAATTGTTTGATCCCTTATATCTAGTCCAATGAATCGAACTTGTAGTTACATCCCTAACGAATGACCTAAGAGATTGAAATTACAAGTTCGTATCAATACGAGAGGGATTAAATTGATTCATTTGATCAAACATATTTAATTGAACGTGGTTAACCTGTTGTTATATTCACATTCAATGATTTAGTGGATTGAAATCACAAGTTTGAATGAATATGAATGAGATTCAACTTATTCATATGATCCCTTATTGTTAATCTAATAATTTTAACTTGTCATAATGTCTACAATGAATGATTTAAACAGTTAAAACCACTAGTTTATGTAGATACAAATGAGACCTATGCATTCGTTTGATCCCTTCAAAGTAATCCAATGAGTTGAACTTGTAGTTGCATCTCAAGCGAACGATCTAAGAGATTGAAATCCCAAGTTCGTATCAACACGAGAGGGATTTAATTAATTCATTTGATCACACATATTTAATTGAACGTGGTTAACTTCTTGTTATATTCACATTCAACGATTTGGGGGATTGAATTCACAAGTTTGTATGAAAATGAATGAGATTCAACCTATTCTTATGAACTCTTATTGTTAATCTAATCTGTTTAACTTGTTATAATGTCTATAATGAATGATTTAAACGATTAAAATCACTAGTTTATGTAGAAACAAATGAGACCAATGCATTCATTTGATCCCTTGAAACTAATCCAATAAGTTGAACTTCTGGTTACATCTCTAACGAACGATCTTTGATATTGAAAGCCCAAGTTTGTATCAATACAAGAGGGATTTAATTGATTCATTTGATCACACATATTTAATTGAACATGATTAACAGGTTGTTATATTCACATTCAATGATTTAGTGGATTGAAATAACAAGTTTGTATGAAAATGAATGAGATTCAACTTATTCGTATGAGCCCTTATTGTTAATCTAACAAATGGGACCAAATGCATTTGTTTGATCCCTTGTATTTAATCCAATGAGTAGAGCTTGTAGTTACATCTCTAACGAAAAATCAAAGAGATTGAAATCACAAGTTCGAATTAATACGAGAGAGATTTAATTGATTCATTTGATCACAAATATTTAATTGAATGTGATTAACCGAAAGGGATCATATGAATGAGTTGAATCTCATTTATTTTCAGACAAACGTGTGATTTCAATCCACTAAATCATTGAAACTAATCCAATAAGTTGAACTTGTGATTTCATACATCTCTAACAAACGACCTAGGAGATTGAAATCCCAAGTTCATATCAATACGAGAGAGATTTAATTGATTCATTTCATCACACATATTTTATTGAATGTGGTTAACTTGTTGTTACATTCACATTAAATGCTTTTGTGGATTTAAATCCCAAGTTTGTATGAAAATGAAAGAGATTCAACACATTCATATGATCCCTTTTAGTTAATCTAATATGTTTCACTTGTTATAATGTCCATAAAAAATTATTTAAATTATCAAAATCTCTAGCTTATATAGATACAAATGAGACCAATGCATTCGTTTGATCCCTTGAAACTAATTCAATGAGTTGAACTTGTGGTTACATCTCTAACAAACATTCTAGGAGATTGAACTCCGAAGTTCGTATCAATATGAGAGAGATTTAATTGACTCATTTCATTACACATATTTTATTGAATGTGGTTAACTTGTTGTTACATTCACATTGAATGATTTGGTGGATTTAAATCACAAGTTTGTATGAAAATGAATGAGATTCAACTCGTTCATATGATCCCTCTTAGTTAATCTAATATGTTTCACTTGTTATAATGTCCATAACAAATTATTTAAATTATCAAAATCTCTAGTTTATATGGATACAAATGGGACCACTGCATTTGTTTGATCCCCTGTATATAATTCAATGAGTTTAACTTCTTATTACATCTATGGGGAATGATTTAACGGATGGAAATCACAAGTTCCTATCAATACGAGTGTGATTTAAGTGATTGTCTTGATCACACATATCTAATTGAATGTTCTTAAGTTGTTGTTACATATATGTTGAATGATTTAGTGGATTGAAATCACAACTTTAAAAGAAAATGAATGAGATTCAAGTGATTCATTGCTCACTTATATTTAATCTAATGTATCTCACTTGTTATTACATCTATAATGAATGATTTAAATGATTGAAATAACAAATTTGTATTAAAATGAATGTGATTCATCTCATTCATATGATCCCTTTTAGTTAATCTAATATGTCTCACTAGTTATAATGTCCATAATGAATGATTTAAATGATCAAAATCTATAGTTTACGTTGGTAGAAATGGGACCAACGCATTTGTTTGATCCCTTATATCTAATCCAATGAGTCGAACTTGTAGTTACATCCCTAATGAATGACCTAAGAGAGTGAAATTACAAGTTTATATCAATACGAAAGAGATTTAATTGATTCATTTGATCACACATATTTAAATGAACGTGGTTAACTTGTTGTTATATTCACATTCAATGATTTAGTGGATTGAAATCACAAGTTTGTATGAAAATGAATGAGATTCAACTTATTCAAATGATCCATTATTGTTAATCTATTACGTTTGACTTGTTATAATGTCTATAATGAATGATTTAAATGATTAAAATCATTAGTTTATGTAGATACAAATGAGACCAATGCATTCGTTTGATCCCTTGAAAGTAATCCAATGAGTTGAACTTGTAGTTGCATCTCTAGGAAACGATCTAAGAGATTGAAATCCCAAGTTTGTATCAACACGAGAGGGATTTAATTGATTCATTCGATCACACATATATAATTGAACGTGGTTAACTTCTTGTTATATTCACATTCAATGATTTAGGAGATTGAAATCACAAGTTTGTATGAAAATGAATGAGATTCAACTTATTCATATGATATCTTATTGTTAATCTAATATGTTTAACTTGTTATAATGTCAATAATGAATGATTTAAGTGATTAAAATCACTAGTTCATGTAAAAACAAATGAGACCAATGCATTCGTTTGATCCCTTGAAACTTATCCAATAAGTTGAACTTGTGGTTACATCTCTATGAGATTGAAATCTCAAGTTCATATCAATACGAGGTAGATTTAATTGATTCATTTGACCACACATATTTTATTGAATGTGTTTAACTTCTTGTTATATTCACATTGAACGATTTGGTGGATTTAAATCACAAGTTTGTAAGAAAATGAATGAGATTCAACTCATTCATATGATCGCTCTTAGTTAATCTAATATGTTTCACTTGTTATAATGTGCATAACAAATGATTTAATTTATCAAAATCTCAAGTTTATATGGATACAAATGAGACCAATGCATTTGTTTGATTCCTTGTATCTAATCCTATGAGTTTAACTTCTTATTACATCCATAGTAAACGATTTAAGGGATTGAAATCACAAGTTCCTATCAATACGAGTGAGATTTAAGTGATTCTCTTGATCACACATATCTAATTCAATTTTTTAACATGTTGTTACATCTTTATTGAATGATTTAGTGGATTGAAATCACAACTTTAAAAGAAAATAAATGAGATTCAGGTGATTCATTGTTCACTTATATTTAATCTAATGTGTCTCACTTGTTATTACATCTATAATGAATGATTTAAATGATTGAAATCACAAGTTTGTATTGAAATGAATGTGATTCATCTCATTTATATGATCCCTTTTAGTTAATATAATATATTTCACTTGTTATAATGTCCAGAACGAATGATTTAAATGATCAAAATCTCTAGTTTACATTGGTAGAAATGGGACCAACGCTTTTTTTTGATCCCTTATATCTAATCCAATGAGTCGAACTTGTAGTTATATCCCTAACGAATGATCTAAGAGATTGAAATTACAAGTTCGTACCAATACGAGAGGGATTTAATTGATTCATTTGATCACACATATTTAATTGATCGTGCTTAACTTGTTGTTATATTCACATTCAATGATTTAGTGGATTGAAATCACAAGTTTGTATGAAAATGAATGAGATTCAACTGATTCATATGATCTCTCATTGTTAATCAAATATGTTTAACTTGTTATAATGTCTATAATGATTGATTTAAACGATTAAAATGACTAGTTTATGTAGATACAAATGAGGCCAACGCATTTGTTTGAAACAAATTCAATGAGTTGAACTTGTAGTTACATCTCTAACGAACGATCTAAGAGATTGAAATCCCAAATTTGTATCTATACGAGCGGAATTTAATTGATTCATTTGATCACACAAATTTAATTGAAGGTGGTTAACTTGTTGTTATATTCACATTCAATGATTTAGGGGATTGAAATCACAAGTTAGGAGATTCAACTTATTCATATGATCCCTTGTTGTTAATATAATATGTTTAACTTGTTATAATGTCTACAATGAATGATTTAAACGATTAAAATCACCAGTTTATGTAGAAACAAATGAGACCAATGCATTTGTTTGATCCCTTGAAACTAATCCAATAAGTTGAACTTGTGGTTACATCTCTAATGAATTATCTATGAGATTGAAATCCCAAGTTCGTATCTATACGAGAGAGATTTAATTGATTCATTTGATCACACATATTTTATTGAATGTGGTTAACTTGTTGTTACATTCACATTGAATGATTTGATGGATTTAAATCACAAGTTTGTAAGAAAATGAATGAGATTCAACTCATTCATACGATCCCTCATAGTTAACCTAATATGTTTCACTTGTTTTAATGTCTATAACAAATAATTTTGATTATCAAAATCTCTAATTTATATGGATACAAATGAGACCAATGCATTTGTTTGATCCCTTGTATCTAATCCAATGAGTTTAACTTCTTCTTTCATCTATAGTGAATGATTTAAGGGATTGAAATCATAAGTACCTATCAATACGAGTGGGATTTAAGTGATTCTCTTGATCACACATATCTAATTGAATGTTCTTAACTTGTTGTTACATCTATATTGAATGATTTAGTGGATTGAAATCATTCATTTGTATCAATATAAACTGGTGATTTTAATCATTTAAATCATTCATTATAACAAGTGAATATTAGATTAACTATAGGGCATCATATGAATGAGTTGAATCTCATTGATTATCATACAAACTTGTGATTTCAATCCACTAAATCATTGAATGTGAATATAACAAGTTAACTACGTTTAATTAAATATGTGTGATCAAATGAATCAATTAAATCCCTCTCGTATTGATACAAACTTGTGATTTCAATTTGTTAGGTCATTCGTCAGAGATGTAACAACAAGTTCAACTCATTGGATTAGATATAAGGGATCAAACAAATGCGTTGGTCCCATTTCTACCCATATCAACTAGAGATTTTGATCATTTGAATCATTCGTTATAGACATTACAACAAGTTAAACATATTAGATTAACTAAAAGGGATCATATTAATGAGATGAATCACATTCATTTTTATATAAACTTGTGATTTCAATCATTTAAATCATTCATTATAGATGTAATAACAAGCGAGTTACATTAGATTAAATATAAGTGAGCAACGAATCACTTGAATCTCATTCATTTTCTTATAAACTTGTGATTTTTGTCCCCCAAATCATTCCATATGGATGTAACAACAAGTTAAGCACATTCAATTAGATATGTATGATTAAGAGAATCACTTAAATTCCACTCCTATTGATAGGAACTTGTCATTTCAATCCCTTAAATCGTTCACTATAGATGTAACAAGAAGTTAAACTCATTGGATTAGATACAAGGGACCAAACAAATGCATTGGTCTCATTTGTATCAATATAACTAGTGATGTTAATCATTTAAATAATTCATTATAGACATTATAACAAGTGAATATTAGATTAACTATAGGGGATCATATGACTGAGTTGAATCTCATTGATTATCATACAAACTTGTGATTTCAATCGACTAAATCATTCAATGTGAATGTATCAACAAGTAAATCACATTCAATAAAGTATGTGTGATCAAATGAAACAATTAAATCTCTCTCGTATTGATACAAACATGTGATTTCAATCTCTTAGATCGTTCGTTAGAGATGTAACTACAAGTTCAACTCATTGGATTTGTTACAAGGGATCAAAATAATGCATTGGTCTCATTTGTATCTACATAAACTAGTGATTTTAATGCTTTAAATCATTTATTATAGAGATTATAACAAGTTAAACATATTAGATTAACAATAAGAGATCATAAGAATAAGTTGAATCTCATTCATTTTCATACAAACTTGTGCTTTCAATCCACTAAATCATTGAATGTGAATATAACAACAAGTTAACCACATTCAATTAAATATGTGTGATCAAATGAATCAATTAAATCGCTCTCGTATTGATACGAACTTGTGATTTCAATCTCTTAGATCGTTCGTTAGAGATGTAACTACAAGTTCAACTCATTGGATTAGATATAAGGGATCAAACAAATGCATTGGTCTCATTTCTACCCATATAAACTAGAGATTTTGATCATTTGAATCATTCGTTATAGACATTACAACAAGTGAAACATATTAGATTAACTAAAAGGGATCATATGAATGAGTTGAATCACATTCATTTTTATATAAACTTGTGATTTCAATCATTTAAATCATTCATTATATATGTAATAACAAGCGAGTTATATTAGATTAAATATAAGTGAGCAACGAACCACTTGAATCTCATTCATTTTCTTTTAAACTTGTGATTCTCATCCATTTAAATAATTCATTATAGACATTATAACAAGTGAATATTAGATTAACTATAGGGGATCATATGAATGAGTTGAATCTCATTGATTATCAAACAAACTTGTGATTTCAATCCACTAAATCATTTAATGTGAATGTAACAACAAGTTAACCACATTCAATAAAGTATGTGTGATCAAATGAATCAATTAAATCTCTCTCATATTGTTACAAAATTGTGATTTCAATCTCTTAGATGGTTCGTTAGAGATGTAACTACAAGTTCAACTCATTGGATTAGTTAAAAGGGATCAAACGAATGCATTGGTCTCATTTGTATCTACAAAACTAGTGATTTTAATCCATTAAATCATTTATTATAGACGTTATAACAAGTTAAACATATTAGATTAACAATAAGAGATCATATGAATAAGTTGAATCTCATTAATTTTAATACGAACTTGTGATTTCAATCCACTAAATCATTGAATGTGAATTTAACAAGTTAACTACATTTAATTAAATATGTGTGATCAAATGAATCAGTTAAGTCCCTCTCGTATAGTTACAAACTTGTGATTTCAATCTCTTAGATCATTCGTTAGATATGTAACTACAAGTTCAACTCATTGGATTAGATATAATAGATCAAACAAATGCGTTGGTCCCATTTCTACCCATATAAACTAGAGATTTTGATCATTTGAATCATTCGTTATAGACATTACAACAAGTGAAACATATTAGATTAACTAAAAGGGATCATTTGAATGAGATGAATCACATTCATTTTTATATCAACTTGTGATTTCAATCATTTAAATCATTCATTATAGATGTATTAACAAGTGAGTTACATTAGATTAAATATAAGTGAGCAATGAATCACTTGAATCTCATTCATTTTCTTTTAAACTTGTGGTTTTAATCTCCCAAATCATTCAATATGGATGTAACAACAAGTTAAACACATTCAATTAGATATGTGTGTTTAAGAGAATCACTTAAATTCCACTCCTATTGATAAGAACTTGTGATTTCAATTCCTTAAATTGTTCACTATAGATGTAACAAGAAGTTAAACTCATTGGATTAGATACAAGGGATCAATCAAATGCATTGGTCTCATTTGTATCAATATAAACTAGTGATTTTATTCATTTAAATAATTCATTACAGACATTATAACAAGTGAATTTTAGATTAACTATAGGGGATCATATGAATGAGTTGAGTCTCATTGATTATCTTACAAACTTGTGATTTCAATCCACTAAATCATTCAATGTGAATGTAACAACAAGTTAACCACTTTCGATAAAGTATGTGTGATCAAATGAATCGATTAAATCTCTCTTGTATTGATACGAACTTGTGATTTCAATTTCTTAAATCGTTTGTTAGAGATGTAACTACAAGTTCAACTCATTGGATTAGTTACGAGGGATCAAACGAATGCATTGGTCTCATTTATATCTATATAAACTAGTGATTTTAATCCTTTAAATCATTTATTATAAACATTATAACATGTTAAACATATTAGATTAACAATAAGAGATCATATGAATAAGTTGAATCTAAATCATTTTCATACAAACTTTTGATTTCAATTCACTAAATCATTGAATGTGAATATGACAACAAGTTAACTACATTGAATTAAATATGTGTGATCAAATGAATCAATTAAATCCCTCTCATATTGATACAAACTTGTGATTTCAATCT
>JAANDH010001686.1:7215-35598 GCA_011799765.1 Nymphaea thermarum | reverse complement strand
AAAGTTTGAATTAGTTCCCCAATCCAAATCTACCAAGTCAGCGTATTCTTTTCTACCATGATCCATAGGTTTCTTGGTGCCTCTTCTTATGCTCACAGCTTCCAATTGCCTCTGTGTTTCTGCAACTGATGGGTCAGATTTCCCTCAACTCTTGCTGTGGCGATTGACTTTGGTAGATATTAAACTGAATTCCAAGACAAGACATTCGAAGATAGTAACAGGGAGCTAGCTAACAGTGCAAAGGAATTAAAGTAAATCGTTCCTGCACTTTCCTTATAGTGTTGCTCTCTGTTTTGGAATTCAGTTTAGTGTCTACCAAAGTCGATATCCGCAGTAGGAGTCGAGGGAAATGTACCTGATTAGTTGCAGAAACATGGCGTCATGAAGCAGTGGGCATAAAAAGAGGGCCAGGAAGCCTACGGATCATTGTAGAAGAGAAAATCATTCACAAGTTATTTCAATTGATGAATCCAAAGAAAGAGAAGAGGCCTTGATTGCTCCGATGAAAAATCAATGGAAGCTGAAGAGTAGGTAAAATCAATTCTTTTATTTTAGGTGTTTTTTTTTTCATTTTCTTTTCTTAAGTGTCAAACCGTATGTTTTCATTTTCTAATTTTATTTGTTGCCTACTTACTATGTTTGATGTTTTTGTTATTAGTTTCTCATTTTTTTTTATTTTTAAAATTTTTTAAATTTTACAGTATTTTGAAAGGAGTGCCAAAGAAAGTAAAAGTTTGGGACATGAGGCTAACAAAGAAAGAGAAGTTGTAGGAGATTGCTGTTGATTATATACATTGAGTATAGCAATAACACGCAATATGAGGATTTTGGCTGTAATTACATTAATTATATTGAAATTACATTTAATTGGTTTTTAAATATATTGATATAATCAAGGGCACATAATATATGAATAAATCGATTGTTGGAAACCACCAACATGAAAATAACTAACATATATTGGACTGTGTGGTCAAATGCCCACACAAGCCCACATGTGGCTCCACTCAGTTTGGTTGTTAGTGGCTCCTTGATGTCATTAATTTAAATGAAAAAAAAAGAATTATGTACAATCAAACATGTTCATACTACTTAGGGGTAGTTTGGCAATGAAAGAATTTGTACCTCATATTCGAATATGACAGAGATAAAATGAAAATATGGCAATAGGACCAATCATAGTCAGAATTCAAAAGGAAAAATACAACCGTTCACATAGAGGGAACAAAAAATTAATGTATCATCTCTGGAAAATGACTCCAATCAGAACACCATCAAAAAGAAAACCTAATATACATCTATATTATTAGTTGAAATGTCATAAATGTCTAAAGAAGACTCTCTTCGCTTCTGTATGATCTCAGTTTCGTAATACTCCAATATCGAGATGAATTAGCTCAATCTATGTTCCAAATCTGCTGCACCATCGAGGATCAGTTTCATTGGGTCTCCGCGCCGTCGAAGCTTGGTGCTTGATCGGTCGCGTGTGTAATATGGCTCCTGATAGAACGATGTTCAAGTTAGCAAGTTCAACTTAGTTGTTCTATATGAGAAGGAAGAGAAGCAAATCAAGAAATTCATTAACGATCGTACGAGTTGCCTGATAATCAGCTAGCTAGATGGTGGCCAGTCTTTCTTGATAGCGAATGTGTAGTTGATTTCCAGGTAGCATGTGTTGTCGTCATCTACAAACTGATGAGAAATTATAATCTCAAATTCAGCTTAATGATGCATATAATGGATCAATATACATATAACTATCAATACGAGACTGTTTAATTGGTCATTCTGCAATGCATCTGTTTATGTGTGTATGTATGTGTGCATGTATGTAAGCATGTATGCATGTGGTTGATTTCTTCGTATCATGCATTGTCATCATCTACAAACTGATGAGAGATTATGATCACAAATTCAGCTTAATGATGCATATAATAGGTCATTATGCATGTGTTTGGTATGCCATTCCACAAGGCATGTGTGCATGTATGTAGATATGTATGCATGATCTATGCATGGTATATGATAATCTGAGCATATAAAATGCTAGAATATCATGACATTGAAAAGACAAGAACTAAGCTAAAAAAATGTGGGAAGAAATCAAGAGGGCCAATGAGTTGTACCTTAGATTTGGCTGAATATGTCCCCCTAGCAAAAATACCAGAAGGTGTGGTCTCCTCTGCCATCTCATATGTATATGGCTCTTGCTGGGGACTAAATGTTCCCAACATTTCTTTTGTGCTGTCCACTGGAATTTGGATTTTGAATAATTAAAACTTTAAAACGAAGTAAACATTACTTGTGTAAGTACGAAGAAAAATAAACCTGCAAGTTCACTCTTTTATACATATATGAGAAACTCGGAGGCCAACCAAACTATACTTCTCAAACTTTTTGTGGGGACCGAACTATATTACTTTGAAACTTTTATAAGGACCAAATTAAAATTTTTCTTGAAAATTATAGAAGTTTCTTTTCACAAAATCCCAATGTGAGGCCATGACCCCTGCCAGCCCCCTGGCTTTGATCCAAGAGAAACTTTATAGTTGATGTTTATTCATCTCTTGATTGAATATATAGAAGTATATGGTAATGAACATTCAATAAGTGAAAGGTATGTGCATATATATATATATATATATATATATATATATATATATATATATATATATATATATATATATATATATATATATATATATATATAAAAGAGGTGAAATCTTCCAGTTATATATATATATATATATCTTCATCTCAAAAGGGTTGCTAAGTGGGTAGTTCTTCCATTATCAGTGTCTTTTTTAAATCAAAGCTATATTTTATTGATTTCAAAAGTACATCAATTTTTTCTTTGACAACCAAACTGTTTTGCTTAATGAGTTGTGCACCATTAGACATGCCAATTGAATCCCTCAAGTCTAAAAATGAAACTGTTACCCCTGCAGTTGATTTTTGGATTAAAAAAAAAAAGATGGACGATTATGTAAACCTGTAATAACTTTAAATACGATCACCTAAATATGATTAATTTGGAAATAAGCATAAGTGGGACCAGTATTGCATGAACATCAAAGACATATGTGGATGAGTCTAAAACCCGTAATCTTTATTAACATAAGTTTTGGTTTTTAAAATAGTCTGATCCATATCCATACTCTAAATCAAGGCTTTTTTTGTCCTATTGGCTACATCTGGGTCTGATTTATGTAAGTTTTTCAGTCGATAAAAGATAACTAGGTTCAGACTCTTACCCGCTCGTCGGCTCATTTTTGTAAGTGGGGATGTGATCTGGTCGGCTATATATATTATCAACTTGACCCATTCCGTGGCTTAAAAGCATTTTATTTTCTTGTTAAATATTTTATAATATTTGTTATTTAATTTAAAATAAAATCACCATTTCAAATGTGCTTGAAAATATCACACAAGTGAAGACCTATTATCTAAATATAAGGAAAAAAAAAAGTACCTGCAGGATAATCCGTTAAAGCTTGAAACGGCGGCTTCTTGCATCTTCCATATATATTCACATTTAGTGCCTGCCTTGAGCGTCTCGTACAAACATTCTGTAGAAGCAAGTTGTTGAGGAGGAGGAGGAGGACGACTCTCATTCTGTAGAAGCAAGTTCTTGAGGAGGAGAAGGACGACTCTCATTCTGCAGAAGCAAGTTCTTGAGGAGGAGGAGGACGACTCTCATTCTGCAGAAGCAAGTTATAGAGGAGGAGCAGAAGAAGAAGACAGAAAGAATGGACATTGAGAGAGCAATGACCGGCTGTCCGGAGACTTTACCACCACCAAGGAGAGGCTACAACATCGCCCTCATTGAGGGTGGGTATCTGTCCCTGGTGTGTGGACTGGTAGTGGTGACTAAAACACTCCTGGTTAAGAGTGGCTGCAGTCCCACTTGATACATGCTCTTGTCGGTTGGCGTCACCATCCTCATCTTCGTCGGCGTCCTCATCGTTTTATTCTAGTGCTTGTATCGCTTAAGTCGAGTGGCGCCCCTTCCAAACCCCAACCAGCAGCCACAGCAACAGCAACTGCAGCAGGAAGAGCAGCAGCAGTAGGCGCCTGTGCGCTGCATCAAGAATCCCATCATCATCATCATCATGAGACATGAGCGTACCGTTGTGATGCGACCTAGTGGATTTTGGGGGGAACATTCTTTTTCCATATGACCAATATGCCCTCCTTTTCTTCCTTTTCTCGTATACCTTGTTTGGCCATCGCAGACCTTTATATGATATGGCGCTTTTGTTCTTCGTCGCATAGCAATTTTTGGGTGGTGTAATAAATGCTGGTCGTCCTTGTGTTGCACGAAGAAGATTTTCTGAGAACTTGCTTTCCTCATGATGATGATGATGATGGGATTCTTGATGCAGCACACAGGCGCCTACTGCTGCTGCTCTTCCCGCTGCAGTTGCTGTTGCTGTGGCTGCTGGTTGGGGTTTGGAAGGGGCGTCACTCGACTTAAGCGATACAAGCACTCGAATAAAACGATGAGGACGCCGACGAAGATGAGGATGGTGACGCCAACCGACAAGAGCATGTAGCAAGTGGGACTGCAGCCACTCTTAACCGCGAGTGTTTTAGTCACCACTACCAGTCCACACACCAGGGACAGATACCCACCCTCAATGAGGGTGATGTTCTTGGTGGTGGTAGAGTTTCCGGACAGCCGGCCATTGCTCTCTCAATGTCCATTCTTTCTGTCTTCTTCTGCTCCTCCTCAAGAACTTGCTTCTGCAGAATGAGAGTCGTCGTCCTCCTCCTCCTCAAGAACTTGCTTCTGCAGAATGAGAGTCGTCCTCCTCCTCCTCAAGAACTTGCTTCTGCAGAATGAGAGTCGTCATCCTCCTCCTCCTCAAGAACTTGCTTCTGCATAATGTTTGTACGAGAGGCTCAAGTCAGGCATTAAATGTGAATATATATGGAAGATGCAAGAAGCCGCCGTTTCAAGCTTTAACGGATTATCCTGCAGGTACTTTTTTTTTCCTTATATTTAGATAATAGGTCTTCACTTGTGTGATATTTTCAAGCACATTTGAAATGGTGATTTTATTTTAAATTAAATAACAAATATTATAAAATATTTAACAAGAAAATAAAATGTTTTTAAGCCACGGAATGGGTCAAGTTGATAATATATATAGCCGACCAGATCACATCCCCACTTACAAAACTGAGCCGACGAGCGGGTAAGAGTCTGAACCTAGTTATCTTTTATCGACTGAAAAACTTACATAAATCAGACCCAGATGTAGCCAATAGGACAAAAAAAGCCTTGATTTAGAGTATGGATATGGATCAGACTATTTTAAAAACCAAAACTTATGTTAATAAAGATTACGGGTTTTAGACTCATCCACATATGTTTTGGATACATGGCAGATAACATAGCTGTATAGTATTAGTGTATATTCCTGTGGACCATAGCAATTCCTTCACCCTTAACAATAAAAGTGTTTTTCTCATTTGATTCAAATCATTGGCATCATCCTAGAGATTTTTTTTTCAGTGACGTTAGTTCAATGTCATATCATTTATGATGTGATTTTGTTGTTCACCCGCTTTAAGTACCCAATCTTGTCAATTCGCTTTGCTGATGTAGTCTGGTGTTGTTTTTTTGGTTTCAGATTGAAAATGCATCATGTTCAGGCAATTTTAAAGTATGTGAGGCTTAGGAATTGGTCTCATGCTCAGTGTCTTATCAAGAACAGTGGGCCATTGGTTACATCAGTGAGACATGTGTGGGCCAGCAATCCCACTGTCAGATGATCTCATGTCTCGTGTACTTGGTCTGGTCAAGAAGTTCGACAAGATTGATGCAGCGAAGGTAGATTCCATGTCTTGAACCATCTAACAATAAATACTTATTTTTCATGATCATGTTAACTTGCACTATTTCATGCTTTCAATGCTCATAGAGTTTCTGGGTAGTGAAATGCACAGGGGCTGTTCAAAGCAGTCTGAATGCAATGTTGAACCAAAGTACTTAAATTGTATCATGAACCCTTGAAAGCTAAAGGAGTATCTTTCATGATCTAGATAATCTGATTCATTTCACGTGCAGTTTACTATCATATGTTAAACTGTAATTTATATTTTGATTTTGAAATGTGCTCTAAAATTAGTTTTCCTACTTGAGGATATAGATGATTTTGATTGAAAATATCTTGCCCTGCTTGTACGACTGCTTGTTGTGTTTCATAAATTATTTGCTTGTCCATGACAACAATAATAAGGTTAGGCATGTGACGGGCTATGTAGCATGGACACTTCCAGGTGGGTGTCACACTGCCTGCATTTGGGTGCTGGTGCTGCTTCAATTCACCAATTTCACTATGTCAAGTGCACTCAACTAAATGTATGCACATGGACTCCAGCTTGGTGCTGTTAAATGAGTGATAGATTCTTTAGTAGAATTTCAAACCTTTGTTTTGATATTGATATTAAATGATATATATTATATATATATATATTGTATCATATATATATATATATATGTATATATATATATGGAAAGAGAAAGCTGCATACCTGCACCTGGGTTTTCCAAAGCTGCTGCATTTCTCTCTCCACATCCATATAGAGCTGGTTAAAGACCAGCTTGTTTTTGGTCATATCACGTAAGTTGTCTGGGCAATTTGGCTCATGGAATTATCTGATGCTTTTTGCACTTGTGAACTGCAAATCCTGAGGTTTGGCTTTATTGGCTGCTTTATGAAATGGTTACTTTTTTCCAACTTTGGGAGGATCTGAACTTTTTGGCCGGATTTCTGATTGCATTCCTTGATGTTGCTCCTGCTAGTATAGTCATCCGTTAAAGCAAGTTGCAGAACTTACTGAAAATATTTAATGACTTCATGTCCCCATGTTGGTTTACGGTTGCTACTTTGAACTAGAAATTTGTTGGCTATGATGTTCGTGTTCGTAGTCATAGACTTTCTTGACCTCATTATGTTGGTTTAAGTACATGGTTCTGTTGTTATTCTTGGGAAATCCTGGTCTTTGTTGTTTATGCAGCTTTCAATTGGTTTTCCTCTTTATAGGTGACAGAGACTGCTGATTTTCAGAAGGATCTGTGCCTGGATAGAGTGGAGCTAGTCAACGTCGAAATACCAGATGACAGAGCAGACAAGCTCACCTGCTGTGCAGATGTTGCCAAATATATACTTAGTGAGACTAACTATAAGATCCCAGAAGAATCGTGACTGACATTTGTGAGTTCCCTTGTTTGATACTCTATGAATCTGTATTACAGTCTTACACAAAGCACACACCAAAACAACATTTGTTTAGAGTTAACACCAATCTCGGGTCGTTGAACTTGAAGCCATGGAAGGCCTGGAAAAGAAAAGGGTGGTTAGACATGTTTGTAAGGAGGGTGTTCATCAAAATGTGCAATTTTCATTTGTTGATTGCTTCTTCTTTATGAGAGTTCCATTTTATGTGCATGTACCATCCGCAGTGGTTATCATCTCCGGCAAGTTAGGTCAGTTGATTGATGTGCACACTTGTGTACATAATTTCACGATCATGTTTTTTGATCATAAGTTGGTGAAAAAAAAAAAACTTCCTGATGGTATGTATGCTATAACTTTTTTGTTCACCCTATAACTTTTTCTAACAAAATTCTATATGAACCCTTACTGTATGTATGCTGCTTTCTTATTTCCCCTGTTTAAAACTGTTCCTTCCATCTATTCTTTTCATGTCCCACAAACAACAAAAGCTCTCTTATTGTAACATGTCAACCTGGAAAGAGCATAGAAAGATGCCAAGGAATCGCCTTCCCCATTCCCAGCCAGTTCAACGTCTTGTAATCTATAGGTGTCAATGCATTATCTAATTATATTTATACTCTAATCACCAAATACACGAACTAAATATTTTATGCACACTGTCACATGGAAGCTAGTATTAATACGAGTCCACAACATCTGCCATTCACTATCAAAAACCAATGCAACCAGAAAAAAAATTACTTTTAACTTGGGAAAACACACACACACACACATATATATATAAGGCAATAATTATATATTTAATATAGACATGTTACAAATGGCCTTCATGAAAATGACGTTCAATAAAGAATCTGTACCGCTTCTTGTACTTTGAATTATTTCTCGTCCTTGTTTCTTTGAACAGTGGCAAACACTGTTATAAAGATTTGTTCACAAACACAAGCAGACACGACTGTGGCTTAAAAGTAGCACATGAGGTTATGAGGTTTTTATATTTACGCTAGGAACAGTGGCTGTGTGGACAAATGCCCACACATGTCCACATGTGGCTCCACTCCCTTTGGTCGTTAGTGGCTTTTTGATGTAATTAGTTTAAATTGAAAAAAAAAAGTTATATACAATCAAACAAGTTCATACTACTTTTGGGTAGTTTGGCCATGGGAACATTAACATCATGTTCCCATTGTCAAACAACCCTTTAGAGGGCGTCTCATATACTTAGAATCATGGAATTTTATAATCAAAATGTTTCGTTTTAAAAAAATAGAATTATTCAACAAATGAAGTATTTTGTTTCTGGAATTAAGTTTCCAATTTGAGGAAGAATTAAGATTCCAGAATTTTCATTCTTGAATATTCAAAACCATCAAAGACAATCCAAACCTTTACCAGATCCAACAAACCTGATCCACAACTACATTAACAATTATGTGAACCTCTTGGTCCACAACAAATGGAATACATATGAAAGAGGCAAGAGGCCGCCGTTTTAATAGAATATCATTCAGGGATTTCTTTTCTCATAATTGCATAATAGGCATCCAATTGTGTGCTATTTTTTAAGCACATCAAATTTATTTATTGTTTATAATAGGTGTCCACTTGTGCCCAACTTTACTTGAATTGGACTAAACAATCTAATTAGAATTCGAACTTGTACTATCTTCGGTCTTGAGACAATATTTCTCATGTTATTGATTTGAGTTCTTTCAATTAATCATGTAGGCTGTGTGTGCTGAAATCCTCTAGCCATCTTGATCTCCATCTAATCAGGCGCAGAAGGAGGGGGAGGGCCACCTAAGCCATGGTCCTAACCCAGCTAATTGGAAAAAAAAAAAACATTAAAAAATTAAAAAATTTTAGTTGTCCCATGTATTGTTTGGATTCTAATTAAGTTTGGCCTTACCTGGATTTAGAGGTTGAACTGTTCGACTCATCTCTAAAAAAATTCTGGCTCCACCCCTGCATCTAATTACTCCTGCCTTTGGGTTGCGTCATGTCATAGCATGCCGTTCACGAACGCCTCCTTGCATTTGACAGACTACAAAGGTTGAGTGGTATTACTATTAACAGATGTCCTCTTTGTAAGCAGGACACTCAAGATAGTAGACATTTATTCTTTTGCTACGTGGTTTCTAAATCTGCTTGGAATTTCCTCACTCAAAAGTTTGAAAAGAAAATTCTTAATAGATTTTATGTGAAAGAGATGTGGCAATGGTGGAAGGGGTACAAATTCAGAAATAAATGGCTCTAAAATGCTGGTTGTTGGTTTTTCCTTTACTAATTTTGAGATTATGGAAAAATAGTAAATTTGGTTGCATTTGAAATTTTGAAGTAGCATAAATTTGAAGTCTATTGTTAATTGGTAAATCTCATAGTAATTAGTAAGCAGTTTAAAATAGAATTTAATCACCTCATTGTATACCAACTTCACTTATTAAAATCCCCCCCTCCCTAAATAGCAATTCTAGATGAGTTGAGGAAGTATTTCATGTGACCTTTTTTTTTGTAGTATAGATAGTAAACCACCTTTTGTTTTATTATTATTTTTCCTGATGATGGATCAAGATCCATGCTTAGCTTATCCACAGCTAAAAATAAATTTTGCGGACCTAATTAAGAAAATGAAATTCAATTATATTGAGAAGAAAGACGATTTTGATCTTGTCTCAACCACGAGACGACTGAAATTAGACGGCAGATTAAATATTTTTTTTAAAAATAAAGGGGAAGAACATAACTTTATGGTGCATAACTGATTAATTTACCACTGGTAGAGTAAATATATTCAATCTGGATGAAGAGTTGGTGCCATTATCTCTGGGATAAAAAGTAAATTATTAGGAGCAAGAACATGAAAAATCCAAGTGCGTATTGATTTGAACTCTTGCACCAACTTCGTTCCTTTTTGCAACTCCAAGATACAGGCATTTGGAGCCATAGGTTATTGGACAAGGTGGCTGTAGTAAAAGCAGAAACTGAAGTATCTGTCACTCAACTCGAAATCCATGGTGACAGTGTATGGTTGCCCAAGTGGAAGAAGCCAAATGCATACTCAAGCTCCTTCTTATCTGGCTTTGCACCATCATCTACTCTGCGGTGTTCACTCAAACGGCCTCCTTTTTTGTTGTACACGGATCAGCCATGGAGTCCACTGCATCTATGTAAACTTACAAGAAGCCATTTGAATGAACACAACAGAGTAGACTGATGGTGCAAAGCCAGATGGGAAGAAGTCTGTGTATGCATTTGACTTCTTCTACTTGGATTACTGTACACGGTTGCCATGGATCGCGAGTTGAGCGGTCAATGCTTTAGCTTGCTCTAGTTTTTGCTTTTGCCACTACTGCTTTGTCCACGAACCATAAGAAAGAACAAGTTTCCACTTTTTTAGTAATGGTTCCCAATGCATACATTAATAAATGTATCTGTTCACTGTCATAATAGAAACTTGGGTATGGAGAGTGTTGCACAAAGTCTGCTTTGTGGAGTATATTTTTGAAAGCAGTGCCCTCCTTGCCCTCATATAGTTGTTTGCCATCTTATAAAGTTGTTTGCAATCTTGAGGGTCTCATATTTTGGGGTGTGGGCAATTCCCCACAATGACCACAGACCAACAAAAAAATGCTTATTTTCATATTGATGGTTCAGGAATATTTGTCTCTTTTAGATATTAATACTTCTACAATTTTAAAATTTCATAACTAGTGCTACGGGCAAAACTTGAACCAATGAAGAGAAGCACAAGATGAAAGAACCATAGAAAAAGTGGAAGTCATTAGACAAGAAGAAGAAGGATATAGAAGATAATTTTGATCAGATTTTTCTAGATATTATAAATACGAAGGAAGGAGAGAAAATGGGACAGCGACATGAGGTAAAACTCTTTATCTGATCTCTATCTCTCTGATCATTGGATTGGTTGGAGCTATCATCTTGGGGTGAAGATGTGCCTTTTTTTTAAGACAATTTTTGATGAAATAATATAATTCCAAAGAGAAAATACTGTTTCTACTGCATTATTATTTTGGGAAAATGTGAGATTTTAAAATATCATTGTATCTAGAAAATATGTCATATGATGTTATTTTAAGATATTGTGGATGTGACGGTTCAATTTAATTACTAATCTACATCTAAATATACCCTCAAAAGATACCCTTAACATATTGTAGTTATGACCGTTTTTTATCAGAAGTGATAAATTCATATACTAGACATCACTATGCACATAAAGATCGAAAGTAAATAGAGACAATATTGCATTACTGTATATATCTTTGGAGATTTTTTTGTTCCCAAAATTTTCTGGTCTACACCAGCCATATTGCAAAAATACACCCTCCTGTAGTTGCCAACAAAGCATGGGTGCCTTGGTCTCCTTAAGAAGTTGGCCAACGCGTGGATGGATTGTCCAATGCCACAGAAATAAATTAAGTCTCTATTTTTAATTTTTTATGTAGGTAGACTAAAATTGGATATATATATATATATATATATATATATATATATATATATATATATATATATATATCATCTCCAGTCCAATCTTTAGATATGACATTTCTTTTAATTAGAAATTGTCCGTCGACGCCTCACAAGCAGGGGCGAAGCAAGGATTTTTTTCAAGGGTGGAGCCAAAATTTTTTTTAGGGGTGAGTCAAACGATCCGCGGGTCGGGCCAAACTAAAAAACATTTGATTTTTTCAATATAATTTCTTTTTTCTGCGCTCACCCAAGCCATGGCCCAGGTGGCCCCCCCTCCTTCTGCCCCTGCTCACAAGGCGCCGTTGATACGGGGAGGAGTTTGCCTCTTCCAACGCTAAAAGATGCAAAAGAATTTTCCCTCGGTGCTTGCCACTCCGACACCGCCGGAGAAGGCCCGGCGAGGCGTCTCCGGCCACTTAGGACCGTACATTTGCTTTTTCAGACCATATATTTGGATTTAAATTCTGGTCCAAGTATGAACCAAAAAAGTTTATACCATACCTAATACGAATTTCATAATCGGTTTTCAAGGGTTTATTTATTTATTTTTTAATAAAAGATAGAAGCTAAGAATCAATGCAGTTAATAGGTTTGCTCCACGGGAAGGAAAGCTCACCATTTAACAGGTCTGACCGGAAGTCGAAATTAGACAAACACCTGGTCATAATTAAGCACAATAGCATGGTCTCAATGTAGTGCCGGTGAAATCAATACCTTTACCGACGACCACAGTCCGACCATTGATGATTGTAACACTAGTAGTACTTTCACCGACGTTTTGTTATCGGCCCGTCGACGAAGATCGACTTTTGCCAATGACCCAGTTTGAAAGAAATCTCTTCTATAGAAGGAGATAACAGAACAGAAAACATTTTCTGGTGCAATAAGATAGATGTTCTAAACGGAAAATTCCTGTCAAAACATAATGAAACATGCATCTAAGATAACTTAGCATATATCTAAGGAAAAGATTTGACATTAGCTTCTTGGATTTTAAGATGCAAGTACTACAAAATCGTCATGTGATTTGTACACTCTTCAAATGCTCAAAATTTATGGATCCAAGATCTTTATAATTTCAAATCCTTCAAATGTAGCTTTTGCCATGCTGTGATTGAAACCCTTGCATTTTTAAATAATATAAAAATAATAATAGAAATGAAATTTGAAATTTGATAATAATAAGAAAATATTGTGAACCGTCGCATTGCTTGGAACTGGATGAAGGGACACGACTGTTGCAAACTTCCTTGTTCTATTCAATTTCGGTGAGTGCCCCTGTTTTGTTTGTGTACGCGTTGAGTGAGCGCTGGCTTCATAAGTGGTAGTGTGCCTCACCGAATATTGTCCTCTCTAGTTTATCTGGTATAGCATGACATACGTGTTTATGGTTGAAATATGCATGCATCAATTCGTGCATGACAAAAGTGATATTATGATGTATCATACATGGTATCTATTATGCCCATGTGCATTACAAACACCGTTTTCAAAGACTCATGCACTATGCCATACATACAATTTGATATGTCTACATGATGCCCACTGTATATATGCATTTGCTCTACATACACAAATCCTCTCAAGAATTAAACATGCATCCAGAAACCTGCACAAATAATCTCTCTGTAAGTGATTCTCATGACGTTGGTATCCAGTCATCCACCGTGGTAGATGGAAATGAATTAAGGATATATTGGTTTGAATTAAGTAGTGACATGACATATGGGCTGGTCTTAGCAGTTGCCTACACCCGCCCTTCAAATTTCTTGAATTTTCATATTGGTGCCTTTAACTATTTGTTTATCTATATATACTATGGCCTTAAAAATATGAAAGTTTGAATTAGTTCCCCAATCCAAATCTACCAAGTCAGCGTATTCTGTTCTTCTCCCCATTCTTGGTATTTTAAAAAGTTAGCAAAGTGCTCTTTCCTTGAGTTCACTCGAAATAACTACTGAATGGTTTTCTTTTCTACCATGATCCATAGGTTTCTTGGTGCTTTTTTATGCTCACAGCTTCCAATTGCTTCCGTGTTTCTGCAACTGCAACTGATCGGTCAGACTTCCCTCAACTCTTGCTGTGGCGATTGAGTTTGGTAGACATTAAACTGAATTTCAGGACATGACATTCGAAGATAGTAACAGAGAGCTAACAATGCAAAGAAATTAAAGTAAATTGTTCCTGCACTTTCCTTACAGTGTTGCTTTCTGTTTTGGAATTCAGTTTAGTGTCTACCAAAGTCGATATCCGCTGTAAGAGTCAAGGGAAACGTACCTGATTATTTGCAGAAACAAGGCGACAGGAAGCTGTGAGCATAAAAAGAGGGCCAAGAAGCCTACGGATCATTGTAGAAGAGCAAATCATTCAGAAGTTATTTCAGTTGATGAATTCAAAGAAAGAGAAAAGGCCTTGATTGCTGGCATGAAAAATCAATGGAAGCTGAAGAGTAGGTAAAATCAATTCTTTTATTTTAAGTTGTTTTTTTTTTTCATTTTCTTTTCTTAAGTGTCAAGCGTATGTTTTCATTTTCTAATTTTATTTGCTACTTACTTACTATGTTTGATGTTTGTGCCATTAGTTTCTCATTTTATTTTTTGCCAATTTTTTTTATTTTTAATTTTTTTTAAAATTTACCCTATTTTGAAAGAAGATCCAAAGAAAGTAAAAGTTTGGGACATGCGGCTAATAATGAAAGAGAAGCTGTAGGAGATTGCTGTTGACTTGAAATTGAGTAAAACAATAACACGCAATATCAGTATTTTGGCTGCAATTACATTAAATATATTGAAATTACATTTAATTGGTTTTTAAATATATTGGTATAATCAAGGGGCACATAATATATGAACAAATGGATTGTTGGAAACTACCAATATGAAAATAACTAACATATGTTGGACTGTATGGACAAATGCCCACACATGCCCAGATGTGGCTCCACTCAGTTTGGTTGTTAGTGGCTCCTTGATGTCATTAATTTAAATGGAAATAAAAAAGTTATATACAATCAAACATGATCATACTTAGGGGTAGTTTGGCAATGGCAATGAAATTTTAGAATCAAAATACTCGCTTTTTAGGAAATTAGAATTATTAAACAAACAAAGTATTTTGTTTCAGGAATTAAAATCCCAGTTTGAGGACAAATTAGGATTGCGGAATTATAGTTGTTGAATCAAAATTCCAAACAACCAAATGTCCCAAGGTTTGAACCAAGCGGTCCAGCAAAAGGCTATCCCAACCTTTACCAGATCCAACAAACCTGGTGCACAACTACATTAACAATTATGTGAACCTCTTGCTCTCAAACTGATCAGGAGAGGAAAGCTTTTGATGCATTAAAAGAAGAAGCTAATGCAAGTTGTGAATGAAATTGTTTGAGGGAAGGGGCTCGTCTTGACCATTCAAAAAATAATGAAAGAATTTGTACCTCATATTCGAATATGACAGAGATAAAATGAAATTAATGCAATAGGACCAATCGCAGTCAGAATTCAAAAAAGAAAAATACAGCCGTTCACATAGAGAGAACAAAAAATTAATGTATCATCTCAGGAAAATGACTCCAATCAGAATACCATAAAAAATAAAACCTAATGTACATCTATATTATTAGTTGAAATGTCGTAAATGTCTAAAGAAGATTCTTTTCTCTTCTCTACTGCATGCATACACCTGGGTGGTGCAAGAAACTCATTCTCTTAGATGCCTGGCCATAGTAACATTTTGTTACTGTCTGATAAACTTGCCCCAAAAAACGAGGCAAACTCAGAAAACGTAAATATAACAAATATTCTATGTATCTGCTCTCTTTTTGTGGGCAACTTTAGGACAGTAACAATATGTTACTGTCGTCAAACAGCCTCTTAAGAATCATGCATGCCTAATGGATCGTTCTTGGTATCACATCAAGCAAATTGTGGCGCAGTTGCCTGTTAACAAGGTGACATGCATGGATCTACTGTTTGTGGGATGTCATCCCCTAAAGGAAAATAATTATGGGTGTTTAAGGCTAATTAAGTGAAGAAATTATCCACGCTCCAATTTTTATCTCATTCTTATCTGCCCACATACATTATCTATCTATCTAGAACAGTATTTGTTCATTCAGCACCTAATAGAAATGGCTAAATAGAAAGACAGACTGCCCACCGGTAATATTAATTTTAGAAAAGGAAAGCAAAGGGAGGAAATAATTAGGATCACACTGATTTTTAACCAATATTTCTTTAAAATATTTTGTCACTAAAATCAACATAAAAACCAGTACATACAACGAGTCCAACTTTTCGCTTTGAATATAATCTTAAGGAAAAAAAAAAATTAGGTATAGGTTTGTGCACTTGCTTTCTTGCACAATATTTGGTGTCAACCTATGTCACGGCTACGGGTGCGGATACGGCAATTTTCAAAATTTTCAGATACGCGGACACGGCTACGTTAAATATTCTAAAAAATGATAAGATTAAAAAAACATTAAATTAATAGTTCACTGTTCACTCTTACAATCTTGTGAGAAAATGTGTGTTTTATCACAAAAATACTGAATATTTGAAAGGATTGTTCATGGAAATAACTGGATGCATCATAAAAAATTGATAAAATAAAAAAAACATTAAATTTTTAATTTTTAATGTTTGCCGTGTCGGCAAGTCGACACGGGTACGCGGCTCTTTAGCGCGTCTGTGTGACATAGGTGTCAATATAGAAGAAAGGAATCACACTTTGATAATTTGACACGACTGAAGAAATGGTTTAACTGTATTTAAGGTTCTCATGATATTTTCCGTTTTAGAATGCTAAAAGAGACAATGGTCTATACATTAATTTTGAGGCACCGATGTGAACAGATACGATTGTGATGGATGGCTGTTAGTTAAAAAAAAAAATGGTCTAAACTAATATTACATAATGAACATTACTTTTTTCTCAATGTTTGTCTTTCAATTTTCCATTACAATGGATCAGACGGTTCTTGCAAGGGAGCAGAGCGACACTTTAAAAAACTAGAACAACCATACCATACGATAAGTGTGTACGTGTATCAGTGGATGCGTGTATATGGAGAGAGTGCGTGTGTGTGTATATATAAAGAGAGTGTGTTTGTGGGAGCTGCCAGAGGGGAAAGGGCCAATGATGGTGGGCTCTTGTCCACGTCAAGTGAGATGGGTGGTCGCTATCGAGAGAGAGAGAGAGAGAGAGAGAGAGAGAGGGAGTGAGAGTGAGAGGAAAAATAATGAAATGGGTGGTGCTGGTGGTCGAGTACTCACTACTAAGAAGCTTACGGCTATGGGAATTGGGAGAAAAAGTGATTGGGGAATGTAACACTGAACAACATTGCTCAGTTGTAATATCAAAATCACCTTTCTGCCTGGTATTGTGGAACTTATAGATCAATAGCACATAATCTGTCCACTTAAAAGTTACAAAAAAAATTAAATATGATCATGAGTTATAATGAAGATGCATTTTACATAAGTTGTATAAATTTTTGCTAGACCAATGGGTTTGCAAATCTCTTAATTGTATCTTTCTAGTGGGTGTTATTTTGTGGACTCAATTATTATTCTTACAGGCAGAAACTTAGGAAGCAGCTAGTAGATCGTGCTTTTTTATGCATACAGGAATTTTTGTGCTGTCAAAAATTGAGAATGTGACAACTAAATCCTGGTGACCGGACCTAGCTAGGCTTACCCTTGTTCATAGGGCACTTTAAAGAACTCTGTAGACCTTTGCTGAAAAAACTTAACAACAAACTGTGTAATTGGAAAGCGAATTTGCTTTCTTATGATGGTAGAATCTGCTTGATCAATCCAACTTGACTTCACTATTGGTCTACTACTGCATGCAAGCCATGAAAGTTTGAAACTGCCCACCAATACTATCAATGTTCTTGGAAAAAGTACGAGGGCAATGTTCTTGAAAAAAGTATGAGGAAATTTCTATGGGCTGAAGGGGATAATGACAACAGGAAGCTTCATCATGTCTCTTGGAAGAATCTCTGCAGAAGTATTAAACAAAAAAAAAAAAAGTGATTGGCTTAAGGCCTCTCACGGAGTGGAATGATTCCCTTCTAGCTAGTAGATTATGCCATCTATTTAGTAATTGTTCTATTCCCCAAAAGTGGACAAGGGCTAGGCATCTCGCACAGGGCACAACCTTTGGACTCTCAAAGCCCTTTGGAAAGGCATAGCTATAGGAGCAGGTATCAAAGAGCAGGTGCATTGGAGAGTGAGAGATGGAAGAATGATCAAATTTTGGGTGGATAGATGGCAAGGAGCAGAGTTAGTCAATATCATGGATAACTATATGGTAGCGTATGGAAAGACTTCCAAAATAAAGCTCGAAATCAAAAGAAGAATACATAAAAAAGAGGGAAATGGAATCGACAAACGGGAAAGGGGAAGAAGCTGATTCCAGAGCACATGCAGAAAAGGAAGAAATTGGGATTTACCTGATGAAGAAACTGACGTTGAAGCAAAGGAAGAAATTGGGATTTACCTGATGAAGAAACTGACGATGAAGCAGTACTTGAACGGAAGGACCTGCAATAGAGTGCGAGGGAGACGAAGAGTGACCGGAGCAGGAGGGTGAGAAGGCAAGAGAGACGGCAGCGGCTGCGTGACGACCTCGCAGCAACACGAAGCAAGACACAACTGAGAAAAGGAATGAGGAAAGAGAAGAGCAAGGGAATTTAGGTGGGAAGGCGAGTGGTGCATACCTCAAGAATGAGAGGGCGAGTGGCCGGAGCAGGCGATGAGAGTGCGAGGGAGACGACAAGGAAGAGGAGGCTGGGGCTGCGGCTCACTCACGGCAGCAGGAAGGAAGAGGCGCTCGGGAGAGCGAGCGTGTCGTAACGGGCCGTGAAAAATTTTTGGAAAAATATTTCCGGAATCCACCTCAACGGTAGAAACTTTTTTTCTGCGTTTGTTAAGATGGACAAATTTTTAAAATTTGAAGTTTTTTTTGGGTGAATAGTATTTTTCTGGCGTATCAAACGCCCCCTTAAAGGATTAACGCTGTAGATTTAGTAGTTAAAGATAGTTAAATTTTCTTTCTTTCCAGTAAGGTAGAACTCTCCGATCATGTCACTCCTATTGAGAGGATGCCATTCAGCAATCATCTAGTCCACACGAACTAGTTGCTATCCACAATGAAGCAAGTTTCCCTTTGCGTCCTCTTTCTTCCTGCTCTCTGTGGCTTTTGCACGTAGTGAAGTTGAAAAACAAGGTATGTTTCTGTTTCTAGCTGGTCTTTCGTTACTTCCCTCCAAAACCAAGAGTGGACATGTCACCCTTCTGGGTGATCATGCAGTACTCTTTCTGTCAAACAGGCAACTTCACGAGAGAGTTGCTTAGCAAGACGCTGCCAACAATCGATCCAGGACAGATTTAATTTGTGGTTGTTAATCTTGTAGTAGTGGTGTTTGACATGCATTTGGGTAGTCAATAATGCTGCTTGGGAGCTGAGGGAGGAGGGACACTTGGTTCTTCGCCAATAACTAGGCTAAAACATATCAACCGATCCAAAAAGACTAGTAGTCTACTAACCAGACCACCTGCTCGGCAGCTTGAGTGTCGATGTGGCCTATAGATATGCAACATTGTGCCATTTGTGCATCTAGCTAGACATGCATTCCATCAATTGGTTGGCTAAACACTTAATTTCCTGAACATTTGGCTATGGATGCAGACGAAAAGAATGCAACAGGTGACTTTGTTTGTGGAGTCAATTGCCCAAATAATCGATGCTGCGCCCATGGTGAGACTTGCTGCTCGGGCAATTCATGCTGCCGATCAGGTGCCAGATGCTGCGGCTATCGTCTTTGCTGCGGTTTTGAGGAGTATGGTGCATTCGTGAATGCTCACAGAGTCCCTAGCGGCCCTAGCAAACTAAAACCTTCTCATCTCTGATCTGATTTGTTATCAACTTGATTATAACGTCAGTAAGTGGTAACTTATAGTATATCTAAATAGTAAAGCGAGCATTCTTATTGTCTGCTAGGACAGCATGCATGCAAGGTCTCTACTTCCTAGTTCTTGTTGCCTGCGAGAACCACAACCAGTGTTTCCGTCTATCCTCTTTGTGTACTTGTGCAATCAAAATAAATGCACCGATGTTGTGCTTAGTTACTTTAGTTGAATTTGTTTTATATATGTATATATTCTACAGGAAGTTCATCACCTCCCAACCTTAATTTCTTTTTCATTGTCTCAAATCTTTGGCCCGGTGGCTAGGAGAAGCTTTCTCAATTTTAAGAAAAGAAAAATGTATTTGCAGTCAACAACGTTGTCGATTTGAGTGCATCCCTTTGGCAACAGCAGTTCATCCTGTCATTTGATTACAGAGATTTTACTTCTTTGTGGGCATTCAAAATTCAGAGCAGGTTTTAAGTTTTTCCTCTCCTTGGCAAGAAACCACAAGGTAATACTTCTAATCAGCAGGTTATCGAAAACAGCAAAAACTGTCGCTCCCAATTTGGGGTTAATAAGGAACTATGAAGTTGGGCAAAAAATCAGCTTTAAAGCATGAAAAGGACTTTTGGACAGAAAATATAAAAGAAAATCATACAAGTGGAGTTGATATTAATGCATAATATGTGAAAGATGGATAAAATACAATTACCAAGTAGGCTCAAACATTAAGAAAATGCACGCTAGGGAGAGAGAGAGAGACCTCAGTGATTCCCGGACGCCCATAATCGTCCGGGCAGATGATTGTCGTCCCCACGCCATAGACCGTCGACAATGTTCATGTTCCCCACTGACCTTTTATGGTTGGGTGGGCGCCGGGAAGGCTTGGCCACGGGTTTTGCCCACGGCTTTAGCCGTCGCCAGTAAATCTGTTGTTATTAAGTCAAAGTCTCTAACGCATGGACTAACAAAAGTGCAGAAAATTGAAAAAGAAGCAAGGTGACGGAGGTACAAAATGTGGAATGCACTAGATTGTTTTCAAAACCAAGAAAAAAAAAATGATTTCAGCAATTGAAAAGCACAACTTGCATATTATGAACATGTTCTTTAGTTGTTCATGACTTGCAAGTCCTTCCCCATATAGTCGCAAGTGCATATTGTTAACGAGCTTCCAAGGTTGATGAAAAAAAAGAAAAGGAAAAACAGCAATCAACGTGGTTCGGCGTTAATGCCTCCATCTACGAGAAGGAGTATCGAGCAACACAAATGACAAGAAACAAAGACAATCCTTATCGGCGTAACCACCACCAGCTGGATCGACCAACACACGTGCAAAGCGATATATATATATATATATATATATATATATATATATATATATATATATATCATGATTCTTGAACTAAACTATATGAAACAGTGTGGCAGGCCAATCCTTATCGGCGTAAACACCACCAGCTGGATCGACCAACACAAATGCAAACCGATATATATATATATATATATATATATATATATATATATATTATATGAAACAGTGTGGCAGGGAACATGTTGGAAAAAAATGGGCACTTTTATAGCAATAGTCTATCTTTTTGTAAATTAAAAAAAATCAATCATGCAGATCTGATTTTTCAAGTTTACATTTACGGTGATCAACACATAATAGTACTTTTCCAGGTATACAAGATAATTTTTTAAAGCTAAGGAACTAGTAGAGTTGATCATTAAATGAGCTAACTACGCGTCACAAAAAATATGATTACTTTTTCAATGTTAACTTTTTTGAAACTGAATCTAACAATCACACGGTTAATTTTGTTAAATATGGCATCGGGATGGTCTACCAAATTCGGACATTCTCAAGGTTACCTATAAATAATGTTTCTTGAATATTTACATGGGATATCAAGGCATGTACTTTTGAACTCATAAAGAGATGAAATCCCTGAATGATATTCCGTTAAAACGTCGGCCTCTTGCTTCTTTCATATGTATTCCGTTTGTTGTGGACCAAGAGGTTCACATAATCGTTAATGTAGTTGTGGATCAGGTTTGTTGGATCTGGTAATGGTTTGGATTGTCTTTGATGGTTTCGAATTTTGATTCAAGAATGAAAATTCAGGAATCTTAATTCCAGAAACAAAATACTTCATTTGTTTAATAATTCTATTTTTTTTTTTTAAAATAAACATTATGATTCTAAAATTCCATGATTCTAAGTATATCAGACGCCCCCTAAAGGGTCGTTTGACAATGGGAACATGATGTTCATATTCCCATGGCCAAACTGCCCAAAAGTAGTATGAGCTTGTTTGATTGTATATAACTTCTTTTTTCAATTTAAATTAATTACAAAATTGATGACTCGGATATCTTGATCAAGTTCCAGTTTTGCCAATTAATTATATCTTGCAGTAAATTTCGAGCAATTATTGCCGTGCTTCCGTCACGCTTCGGTCTGAACAGTTATCACAGCGTTTACTTGGATCAAGTCTCAGGGTCTCAAGGGTTGTTAATTTGATCAATAGAACAATAATGAGTTTATCAAAAAATTGGTTCAAATTTATGAAACACTGGACATGAATATGCTTCAATTTTCAAGCCAAATTCCTGAAACTGTAACTTACACTTCTATTAGCCAAACGACCCCTTATGCTACCAGCCATGTATCCAAAACATATGTGGATGAGTCTAAAACCCGTAATCTTTATGAACATAAGTTTTGGTTTTTAAAATAGTCTGATCCATATCCATACTCTAAATCAAGGCATTTTTTGTCCTATTGGCTACATCTGGGTTTGATTTATGTGAGTTTTTCAGTCGATAAAAGATAATTAGGTTCGAACTCTTACCCACTCGTTGGCTCATTTTTGTAAGTGGGGATGTGAGTTGGTCAGCTATATATATTATCAACTTGACCCATTCCCTAGCTTAAAAACATTTTATTTTCTTGTTAAATATTTTATAATATTTGTTAATTAATTTAAAATAAAATCACCATTTCAAATGTGCTTGAAAATATCACACAAGGGAAGACATATTATGTAAATATAAGAAAAAAAAGTACCTGCACGATAATCCGTTAAAACCTGAAACGGCCGCTTCTTGCTTCTTCCATATATATTCATTTAATGCCTTGAGACTCTCGTACAATCATTCTGCAGAAGAAAGAAAGAGGGGGAGGAGGAAGACTCTCCTACAATCATTCTGCAAAAGCAAGAAAGAGGAGGAGGAGGAGGAAGACTCTCGTACAATCATTCGGCAGAAGCAAGAAAAAGGAGGAGGAAGAAGACTCTCGTACAATCATTATGCAGAAGCAAGAAGGAGGAGGAGGAGGAGGAGGAGGAGGAGACAGAAGGAATGGAGATACAGGGAGCAATGGCTGAGGAGCCCAGCTGTTCGAATTTTCTACCACCTCCTCCCCCTCTTTCTTTCTTTCTTCTGCATAATGATTGTACGAGAGTCTCAAGGCATTAAATGAATATATATGGAAGAAGCAATAAGCAGCCGTTTTAAGTTTTAACGTGCAGCCACTTTTTTTTCTTATATTTACATAATAGGTCTTCACTTGTGTGATATTTTCAAGCACATCAACTTTTTCTTGTTTATAAAATTCATGCTATCATGTAGATTTTAGAACATATATATCACTACCCAATTAACTTGAGGTAATGACTATGTCTTTACTGTCTTCTCACGCAACAATGGCTTTAGTACGTTTTCATCGAAATTATTTAATGTTTTTTACTTTAGTAATGGGGAAAACTATTCAATTATTTCCAATAAAGTTATGTTTTTTAGAGTTATTGTTTAAAATAATATCTGCCTTTCATATTCTATCTATGTGGTGTTTGAGATATATATGATCTGAATTGTGTCCGTACTCAAATTAAATTGATTCTAGTTTCACTTGAATTAGGTAGTTTTGTCTTTCACCCAAAAAAAAAAGAAATGTTTTTTTTTTGCATTTTTGTTCTTATAAAGGTTGCATTTTTAGCAACACTGTTAATATGTAACTATTTCTTGTATCTACCCTAAATATTAGAAAGGGAATATTGTGTTAAAGTATTGTCCTTCTTATTTAGTTTAATCCGACAAAAGATGGATTGAATTTAGTTTAACTTCAGGTTCCCAAAAGGTTTAGTTGTGTTTGGAGCCTGAATCTCTCGTGGACTAACTTGTGTTATGGAAACCCTAGTGACACGGATAATTTGCTCAATAACCATGGGAGCTTTTAATTTGTGATGCTAAATTGCATTTAGTGACGACATTTATCCCTGTAGTGTTAACAAATAAAATAATTATTTTGCAATGACGAACTTCTATTTTGAGCAATTTCATTTGAGTTGGACTAAACAATCTAAACAAACTTCATTTATAGTCATTTAGTAATGTTTTATGAATATGTTTTAATCTTTAAGACCGATTCATAGAACATATTAATCAATGTTCCTATTGCTAAATGTGCCTTCCATAGCGCATATGTACTCGAACAAATTTAGATCAAGCCGTACATTTGTTGGCATTTTTTTGTTTATTTTTGTGGCAAAAATTTTAGTCTTTTCTTGAAACATATATTACAGCTCTAACTCGATAATTTCTTAATAATTTTTGTACATGGCAAGTCACATTGATTTTCTAACCTGCCGTATCTCGATCCTTAACTACCTTGTAAATATTAGGCATCTTCCTCAGGAAAAACTTTCTTTTACATTTAGAACCTACTTTGTTTTTGGGTTCTGAACCACAAATTAAGACTTTTACCTTAGTTTGTATTCAGAACTGAATGCAAAACCAAGTTGAACCTTGAAAAAATTTCATCTCGGGATGCACAAAGGCGATATATATATATATATATATATATATATATATATATATATATATATATATATATATATATATATATATATATATATATATATATATATCCAATTAAAAGGAAAAATGTCATTACAATGAAATACGAATCCAAGGAAAGTGCCCACTAGGTAGTTACCAGCTTGCTAGTCTCCTCTTAAGAGCTATAAATAAAGTATGAAATGACTAAAATACCCTTAATAAAAAAAGTTACGGAAAAGCTACAATACTCTGCACCCTGAGTTCTTTCAATTAGGTTGGACTTCTCAATGAATCTCATAATAAGTTACATATACACATATATGTAAAGAAATTAATTTCAAAAGATATATATAGTGATGTGATATTGTCTCTAATTATTTACAACTAGCATATGAATTTCTCATTCTTTAAAAACTGTGAAATTTACGGTATCATATATATATATATATATATATATATATATATATATAAGTAAGATATATACGGTGATGTGATATTGTCTCTAATTATTTACAACAAACATATGAATGTTTCACTCCTTAAAAAGTGTGACATTTACAGTATCTTAAAAATATCTTCTCATGCCTCATGGTATATTTCCATGTACATTAATAGTCAAATTCATAATATCCTATAACTGTAGCATCTTTTAGAAATATAACAATATTTTAAAATCTCAGAATTTCATAGAAATAATAACGCAATAGATACAACATTCTATCTATACCGATATATAAATTTATTGAAAAATACGTCCTCCGTGTTTCTGCAACTGATCGGTCAGATTTCCTTCAACTCTTGCTGCAGCGATTGCTTTGGTCGACAAGGTAGTAACAGAGTGCTAACAATGCAAAGGGTAATGATTTTAAATTTTTTGCTTCAAGTTTTGGTGCTTTTACATTCTAGACTTCTTCTCCAAGGTACAAAGACGGTGTTGCCAATTAATAAAAGAGCATTTGCTGCTAGTGATGTAGTTGCTTTATTCTATTTGGTTCATGGCTTCTCTATCTTCTTGTTTATTCTGTTTGGTCATATCTTCTTTATCTTCTTATTTATTCTATGGGGTTCATGTCTTCTCCATCTTCTTATTGTTTATTTTATTTGATTCATGTCTTCTCTATCTTATTGTTGTTTCAGTGCTTGCGGTAATCATTTTAGGTTTTTTATTTCATGTATTTTTCATTTTTGGAGCACCAATATATGTTTAATATAAATGCAATGCACATGGATATGGGTCGATTGAAAAGAATTAACAAATCTTCACCAACCCTTGAAATTGCATTGATAAATATATTACCGACGCCCACCTGTATGTCCATAAAGAGTTTTACCAACGCCCAAAACATGTTGGTGAGAGTTCTACTGATGCATGCCTCGCGTTGGTAATAATTTTATTTAGCTACGCACATGACGCATCAGTGCAGAATTCTATACCAACACATGCACTTGAATGTCAGTGATAGTTTTCACTGATTTTATCTTCATTGTCGACCGCCTTGAACGTTGATAAAACGTTTACCGACGCATAGCCATGTCTTACACATGTTCTTCAGCCATCAGTAAATCCTCAGTTTTTTTGTAGTGAGAACAATATAAAGAGTGCCTTATGAATATTCCACAATCTTTGAAGTAAATATTTATTTTTTTAGATAGATTCATAGAACATTGACACCGTTCCTACTCTCATATTTATAAATAAAGGAAACTGTCAGTGTTCCTGATCACCAGCACAACTTTTACTAAAGTTATTCTACGCGGCGGAGGCTCACCTTTTTCAATGCTGTTGAGTTCTCAACCCAGAGCTACAGACACTATTTTAATTGCATGGTGAGAACTGGAAATGGAGCTGGACCTATTGACACTATTTTAATTTAATTGTATGGTGGGAACTGGAAATGGAGCTGGATCTATTGACACTGTTTCCTGTATTTGTGACATTGTTAAATTGGAAGCCCCTTTATTTCAATCAAGCAGAAAATGCAATCAATATTATGTTGTCATTTAAAAGTTGTAATTGTATGTTCACGATTTTTGTGTTGTCTCCAATTCTCTCTCTCTCTCTCTCTCACTGTGAGAATCGGTCGGTTTGTTAGAGCTTACAGGCATAAAAGTCCTCCTTTTCACAAGTGAAAAAATGAGCGAGATGGGAAGCTTAAATGAAGACAAGTTTTATGAATCTTTTTATATTACTCGTACCAAAAACCACAGACTCGCAGTATTAGATCCAAATCCAATTACGCTATCAAATCTCCAAGAAACCCAAAAGCATTATCAGATTACGAGTCTCGGGTGGATCCAAACCCAAGAACCAGAGATCCAAAACGAATTAGTCTTCAGCAACCATATTATTCTCATACTTAACACCTTGGCTTGCATAATTTTGTGGTGATATCTACCAGGTCTGTGCTTCGTCTCCTCATCTCTTTGCTGCATTTGATTGGTGGAGCAACAGATAGGCATGAGAGGGAAGCTTGGATTGTTGCGGCCATTGATGACCCACAGATTTTGGCTTGCTGCCACGCACTCTACTGACGTATCTTGGATGCTGCCAAAGGATCAATATTATAAAACCCGCTTGCCAGTGTTGATCTGGATATCTCCAAACTATGGTAACATGCTCAAAATCTTTAGAGGATGTTTGATGAGGCCCAAGTTATGAAATTCTGGAATCAAAGTTCTTATTTTTTATGAGATCAAACAAAGAACTTTTAGTTAGATAGTTTAAAACATGTTTTATGAATTTTTTTTTATTTTTTGAAGCAGATTCATTAGATTAGTTAGATAGTTTAAAACATGTTTTATGAATTTTTTTTTATTTTTTGAAGCAGATTCATTAGATTAGTTAGATAGTTTAAAACATGTTTTATGAATTTTTTTTTTATTTTTTGAAGCAGATTCATGAGACAGTAACAAACAGTCTCTTCCAAAACATTAATAAATAAAAAATAAACGACATCCAATAAAAATAAAACTAATTTTATGAGGCTAGTATGAGCAACTTTTTATTTCAACTCATATATTGCACTGCCTCTAGGGAGCCACCAGCCATTCCAACCACCGGCTGACCACCAGAAAATCACTTATAACTGAGATAATTTTGCAATCTAGTTCCAATGAAGGATCTGCTGGGTGTAAAGGCTACCCACCTTTATTGATAAAAATTTATATGCACAACACAAAAATTTTCAAGGCTTTACACTAAGCCTAAATCACAACCAGAAGGGCCAAATGACATAAGAAAGAGGAGCCGATAAAATGGGAATATAATTAACAAAATTTGGGGACAAGAAGTCCCCTAAATACAGAAGCAATCCGCAAAAAACACACCGCAAAAACACACACAGGAAAAGGAAATATACAATACAATGCACAGAGAAGAAGAGAGAAGAGAAAAGACGAAGCGGCACAGTCACCCAACCGCAGTCCTGCAACGGCGCTTTAACCGAATGGCAAACTGAACATCCCCCTGCACAAGACGAGCAACAGAATCTGACGAAGAGAAGGAGCCCCTGAAGATCCTGTTGTTGCGCTCCACCCAAATGCGCCACCAAGCTGAAATGAGCCACGGCCTCCAGGCATGACCCCAGGAAGCAGTCAGGTGGGGGGAAGGACAAAAGAGAAAGAGAAGACGAATGGATGGTGGGTTTGGAAGACTACTAGCTAGGGAATGCCAAGTGGAAGCAATGACACTAGTGAAAAAAGGGCATGAAGTGAAAAGGTGGACCCGAGACTCAGTCGCGACGAGACATAGGGGACACTGGTTAGCCAAACTGACGCCAAGGCGCTGGAGGTGGTCAAAAGTGTTGATATGGCCAGTCAGAAGA
This sequence comes from Nymphaea thermarum, assembly GCA_011799765.1. Classification (NCBI taxonomy): domain Eukaryota; kingdom Viridiplantae; phylum Streptophyta; class Magnoliopsida; order Nymphaeales; family Nymphaeaceae; genus Nymphaea; species Nymphaea thermarum. Next base: position 7,275 of record JAANDH010001686.1, on the reverse strand, counting down.
AGCCAGGCAAAAGCAATGGCACGAGGGGATGGGCCAGGAGACCAAAGAGACCGGGGAGGG
>JAANDH010001685.1:13594-35613 GCA_011799765.1 Nymphaea thermarum | reverse complement strand
CGTTCACTATAGATGTAACAAGATGTTAAACTGACTGGATTAGATTAACCAAAAGGGATCATATGATTGAGTTGAATCTCATTCATTTTCATACAAACTTGTGATTTCAATCCACTAAATCATTCAATGTGAATATATCAACAAGTTAACCACATTCAATTAAATATGTGTGATCAAATGAATCAATGAAATCTCTCTCATATTAATGTGAATTTGTGATTTCAATCTCTTGGATCATTCGTTAGAGATGTAACTACAAGTTCAACTTGTTGGATTAGAAATAAGGGATCAAAAAAATGCATTGGTTACATTTGTGTCCAGATAAACTCAAGATTTTGATAATTTAAATAATTCATTATAGACATTATAACAAGTGAAACATATTAGATTAACTAAAAGGGATCATATGAATGAGATGAATCACATTGATTTTCATACAAACTTGTGATTTGAATCATTTTAATCATTCATTATAGATGTAATAACATGTGAGACACATTAGATTAAATCTAAGTGAGCAATCAATCACTTGAATCCCATTCATTTTCTCCATTAAATCATTCAATATAGATGTAACAACAAGTTAAGCACAATCAATTAAATATGTGTGATTAAGAGAATCACTTAAATCCCACACGTATTGATTGGAACTTGTGATTTTAATCTCTTAAATCGTTCACTATAGATGTAACAAGAAGTTAAACTAATTGGATTACATACAAGGGATCAAACAAATGCGTTGGTCCCATTTGTATACATATAAACTAGATATTTTAATCATTTAAATAATTCATTGTAGACATTATAACAAGTGAAACATATTAAATTAACCAAAAGGGATCATATGAATGAATTGAATCTCACTCATTTTCATACAAACATGTGATTTCCATCCATTAAATCATTCAATGTGAATGTAACAAAAAGTTAACCACATTCAACTAAATATGTGTGATCAAATAAATCATTTAAATCTCTCTTGTATTGATTAAAACTTGTGATTTCAATCTCTTTGATTTTTCGTTAGGGATTTAACTACAAGTTCAACTCATTGGATTAAATACAAGGGATCAAACAAATGCATTGGTCCCATTTGTATCCATATAAACTAGTCATTTTAATCATTTAAATCATTCATTATAGACATTATAATAAGTGAAACATATTAGATTAACTATAAGGGATTATATGAATGAGTTGAATCTCACTCATTTTGATACAAACTTGATTTCAATCCACTAAATCATTTAATGTAGATGAATGAGTTAACCACATTCAATTAAGTATGTGTGATTAAATGAATCAATTAAATCTCTCTCGTATGGATACGAACTGTGATTTCAATCTCTTATATCATTCATTATAGATGTAACTACAAGTTTATCTCATTGGATTAACTGTAAAATATCAAACTGATGTATAGATCTCATTTGTATCCATATGAACCTGTCAGTTTAACCATTTAAATCATTCATTCTAGATGTAATAACACGTGAAACACAATAGATTTACTGTAAGTGAGCAATTGAATCACCTGAATCTTATTCATTTTCAATTAAATTTATGATTTCAATCCACAAAATCATTAAACATGAATGTAACAACTTGTTAAGTTCATTCAATTTAGTATGCGTGATCAAATGAATCAATTAAATCTCACTTTTATGATTGAAACTTATGATTTCAATCCCTTAGATCATTATTATAGATATAACAACAAGTTCAACTGATTGGATTAGCTACGAGAGATCAAACTAATGCATGGATCCTATTTGCATACATATAAACTTGTTATTTTAATAATTAAAATCATACAATATAGATGTAATAACAAAAGAGACACATTAGATTAGTTATGAGTGAGCAAATGAAACACTTGAATGTGCGATATTTAACTAAATATGTGTGATAAAAATAATCACTTAAATATCACTCATATTAATAGGAACTTGTGATTTCAATCCCTTAAATCATTCACTATGATTGTAATAAGAAGTTAAACTCTTTGGATTACATACAAGGGATCAAACAAATGCATTTCTCCCATTTGTATCCATATAAACTAGTGATTTTAATCCCGCAAGTCATTCATTATAGACAATATAACAAGTGAATATTAGATTAACAATAAAAGATTAACTTGTGATTTCAATCTACTAAATCATTCAATGTGAATGTAACAACAAGTTAACTACATTCAATTAAATACTTGTTATCAAATGAATCAATTAAATCTCTCTCGTATTGATACGAACTTGTGATTTCAATTTCTTAGATCATTCGTTAGAGATGTAACTACAATGTTAAATCATTGGATTAGTTACAAGGGATCAAACAAATGCATTGGTCCCATTTGTATCTATATAAACTAGTGATTTTAATCATTTTAATGATTCATTATAGACATTATAACAAGTTAAACATATTAGATTAACAATAAAGGAACATATGAATGAGTTGAATCTCATTCATTTTCATACGAATGTGTGATTTCAATCCACTAAAACATTCAATGTGAATGTAACAACAAGTTAACCACATTCAATTAAATATGTGTGATCAAATGAATCAGTTAAATCTCTCTCGTATTGATACGAACTTGTGATTACAAATCTCTTGTAACTACAAATATATTTCACTTGTTTATATGGGTAGAAATGGGACCAACACATTTGTTTGATCCCTTATATCTAATCCAATGAGTTGAACTTGTAGTTACATCTCTAACGACTGATCTAAGAGATTGAAATTACAAGTTCGTATCAAAACAAGAGGGATTTAATTGATTCATTTGATCGCACATATTTAATTGAATCTGGTTAACTTGTTTGTTACATTCATGTACAATGATTTAGTGGATAGAACTCACAAGTTTGTATAAAAATGAATGAAATTGAACTCATTCAAATGATCCCCTGTAGTTAATCTAATATTCACAAGTTTTAATGTCTAGAATGAATGACTGTTAACATGTTGTTACATTTACATTGAATGATTTTGTGGATTTAAATCACAAGTTTGTATGAAAATGAATGAGATTCAACTCAATCATATGATCCCTTTTAGTTAATCTAATATGTTTCACTTGTTATAATGTCCATAACGAATGATTTAAATGATCAAAATCTCTAGTTTATATGGATACAAATGAGACCAATGCATTTGTTTGATCCCTTGTATCTAATCCAATGAGTTTAACTTCTTATTACATCTGTAATGAATGATTTAAGGCATTGAAATCACAAGTTCCTATCAATACGAGTGGTATTTAAGTGATTCTCTTGATCAAACGTATCTAATTGAATGTTCTTAACTTCTTGTTACATCTATATTGAATGATCTAGTGGATTGAAATCACAACTTTAAAAGAAAATGAATGAGATTCAAGTGATTCATTGCTCACATATATTCAATCTAATGTGTCTCACTTGTTATTACATCTATAATGAATGATTTAAATGATTGAAATCACAAGTTTGTATGAAAATGAATGTGATTCATCTCATTCATACGATCCCTTTTAGTTAATCTAATACGTTCCACTTGTTATAATGTCCATAACGAATGATTTAGATGATCAAAATCTCTAGTTTACATGGGTAGAAATGGGTCCAACGCATTTGTTTGATCCCTTATATCTAATCCAATGAGTTGAACTTGTAGTTCCATCCCTAACGAATGATCTAAGAGATTGGAATTACAAGTTCATATCAATACGAGAGGGATTTAATTGATTCATTTGATCACACATAATTAATTGAACGTGGTAAGCTTGTTGTTACATTCACATTGAATGATTTAGTGGATTGAAATAACAAGTTTGTATGAAAATGAATGAGATTCAACTTATTCATATGATCCCTTATTGTTAATCTAATATGTTTAACTTCTTATAATGTCTATATTGAATTATTTAAACGATTAAAATATCTAGTTTATGTAGATGCAAATGAGACCAATGCATTCGTTTGATCCCTTGAAACTAATCCAATGAGTTGAACTTGTAGTTACATCTCTAACGAACGATCTAAGAGATTGAATTCCCAAGTTTGTATCTATACGAAAGAGATTTCATTGATTCATTTGATCACACATATTTTTTTGAATGTGGTTAACTTGTTGTTACATTCACATTGAATGATTTTGTGGATTTAAATCACAAGTTTGTATGAAAATGAATGAGATTCAACTCATTCATATGATCCCTTTTAGAAAAACTAATATGTTCCACTTCTTATAATGTCTATAATGAATGATTTAAATGGTTAAAATCACTAGTTTAGATGGATACAAATGATACCAATGCATTTGTTTGATCCCTTGTATATAATCCAATGAGTTTAACTTCTTGTTACGTCCATAGTGAATGATTTAAAGGATTGAAATCACAAGTTCCTATCAATACGAGTGGGATTTAAGTGATTCTCTTGATCACACATATTTAATTGAATGTGCTTAACTTGTTGTTACATCCATATAGAATGATTTAGTAGATTGAAATCACAAGTTTAGAAGAAAATGAATGAGATTCAAATGATTCATTGCTCACTTATATTTAATCTAATGTGTCTCAGTTGTTATTACATCTATAATGAATGATTATAATGATTGAAATCACAAGTTAGTATGAAAATGAATGTGAGTCATCTCATTCATATGATCCCTTTTAGATAATCTAATATGTTTCACTTGTTATAATGTCTATCATGAATGATTTAAATGATCAAAATCTCTAGTTTATATGGGTAGAAATGGGACCAATGCATTTGTTTGATCCCTTATATCTCATCCAATGAGTTGACCTTGTAGTTACATACCTAACGAATGATCTAAGAGATTTAAATTACAAGTTCGTATCAATACGAGAGAGATTTAATTGATTCATTTGATCACACATATTTAATTGAATGTGGTTAACTTATTGTTATATTCACGTTCATTGATTTAGTGGATTGAAATCACAAGTTTGTATGAAAATGAATGAGATTCAACTCATTAATATGATCCAGTATAGTTAATCTAATATTCACTTGTTATAATGTCTATAATGAATGATTTAAACGATTAAAATCTGTAGTTTATATGGATACAAATGAGACCAATGCATTTGTTTGATCCCTTGTATCTAATCCAAAGAGTTTAACTTCTTATTACAACAATAGTGAATGATTTAAAAGATTGAAATCACCAGTTCCTATCAATACAAGTGAGATTTAAGTGATTCTCTTCATCACACATATTTAATTGAATGTGCTTAACTTGTTCTTACATCCATACAGAATGATTTAGTAGATTGAAATCACAAGTTTAAAAGAAAATGAATGAGATTCAGGTGATTCATTTCTCACTTATATTTAATCTAATGTGTCTCATTGGTTATTACTTCTATAACGAATGATTTAAATGATTGAAATCACAAATTTGTATGAAAAAGAATGTGATTCATCTCATTCATATGATCTTTTTTAGATAATCTAATATGTTTCACTTGTTATAATGTCTATGACGAATGATTTAAATTATCAAAATCTCTCATTTATGTGGGTTGAAATGGGACCAATGCATTTGTTTGATCCTTATATCTAATCCAATGAGTTTAACTTGCAGCTACTTTCCTAACGAATGATCTAAGAGATTGAAATTACAAGTTTGTATCAATACGAGAGGGATTTAATTGATTCATTTGATCACACAAATTTAATTCAATGTGGTTAACTTGTTGTTATATTCACGTTCAATGATTTAGTGGATTGAAATCACAAGTTTGTATGAAAATAAATGAGATTCAACTCATTCAAATGATCCCCTGTAGTTAATCCAATATTCACTTGTTATAATGTTTATAATGAATGATTAAAATGATTAAAATCATTTGTTTATATGGATACAAATGAGACCAATGTGTTTGTTTGATCCCTTCTATCTAATTCAATGAGTTTAACTTCTTATTACATCCATAGCGAATGATTTAAAGGATTCAAATCACAAGTTCCTATCAATACGAGTGGGATTTAAGTGATTCTGTTGATCACACATATTTAATTGATTGTGCTTAACTTGTGGTTACATTCATATATAATGCTTTAGTTGATTGAAATCACAAGTTTGAAAGAAAATGAATGAGATTCAAGTGATTCATTATTCACTTATATTTAATCTAATGTGTCTCACTTGTTGTTACATCTATAATGAATGATTTAAATGATTGAAATCACAAATTTGTATGAAAATGAATGTGATTCATCACATTCATATGATCTCTTTTAGATAATTTAATATGTTTCACTTGTTATAATGTCTATAACGAATGATTTAAATGATCAAAATCTCTCATTTATATGGGTAGAAATTGGACCAACACATTTGTTTGATTCCCTATACCTAATCCAATGAGTTGAACCTATAGCTACTTCCCTAACAAATGATCTAAGAGATTGAAATTACAAGTTCGTATCAGTACGAGAGGGATTTAATTGATTCATTTGATCACACAAATTTAATTCAATGTGGTTAACTTGTTGTTATATTCATATTCGATGATTTAGTGGATTGAAATCACAAGTTTGTATGAAAATGAATGAGATTCAACTAATTCATATGATCCCCTATAGTTAATCAAATATTCACTTGTTATAATGTTTATAATGAATGATTAAAATGATTAAAATAACTATTTTATATGGATAGAAATGAGACCAATGCATTTGTTTGATCCTTTGTATCTAATCCAATGAGTTGAACTTCTTACTACATCCATCGTGAATGATTTAAGAGAATGAAATCACAAGTTTCGATCAATACAAGGGGCATTTAAGTGATTCTCTTGATCACACATATCTAATTGAATGTGCTTAACTTGTTGTTGCATCTATATTGAATGGTTTAGTAGATTGAAATCACAACATTAAAAGAAAATGAATGAGTTTCAAGTGATTCATTGCTCACTTATATTTAAATTAAAGTGTCTCACTTGTTATTACATCTATAATTGATGATTTAAATGATGGAAATAACAAGTTTGAATGAAAATGAATGTGATTCATCTCATTCATACGATCCCTTTTAGTTAATCTAATACGTTCCACTTGTTATAATGTCCATAATGAATGATTTAAATGATCAAAATCTCTAGTTTACACGGGTAGAAATGGGACCAATGCATTTGTATGAACCCTTATATTTAATCCAATGAGTTGAACTCAAAGTTACATCCCTAACGAATGATCTAAGACATTGAAATTATAAGTTCGTATCAATATGAGAGGGATTTAATTGATTCATTTGATCACACATATATAATTGAACGTGGTTAACTTGTTGTTATATTCACATTCAATGATTTCGTGGATTGAAATCATAAGTTTGTATGAAAATCAATGAGATTCAACTCATTCATATGATCCCCTATAGTTAATCTAATATTCACTTGTTGTAATGTCTATAATGAATGATTTAAATGATTAAAATCACTAGTTTATATGGATACAAATGAGACCAATGCATTTGTTTGATCCCTTGTATCTAATTAAATGAGTTTAACTTCTTATTACATCCATAGCGAATGATTTAAAGGATTAAAATCACAAGATCTATCAATATGAGTGGGATTTAAGTGATTCTCTTGATCACACATGTTTAATTGAATGTGCTTAACTTGTTGTTACATCCATATAGAATGATTTAGTGGATTGAAATCACAAGTTTAAAAGAAAGTGAATGAGATTCAAATTATTCATTGCTCACTTATATTTAATCTAATGTCTGTCACTTGTTATTACATCTATAATGAATTATTTAAATGATTGAAATCACATGTTTGTATGAAAATGAATGTGATTCATCTCATTCGTATGATCCCTTTTGGATAATCTAATATGTTTCACTTGTTATAATGTCTATAACGAATGATTTAAATGATCAAAATCTCTAGTTTATATGGGTAGAAATGGGACCAATGCATTTTTTCGTAGATTGAAATCACAACTTTGTATGAAAATGAATGAGATTCAACTTATTTATATTACCCCTTATTGTTAGTCTAATATGTTTAACTTGTTGTAATGTCTATATTGAATGATTTAAACAATTAAAATCACTAGTTTATGTAGATAAAAAAGAGACAAATGCATTCATTTGTTCCTTGTAACTAATCCAATGAGTTGAACTTGTAGTCACATCTCTAACGAAAGATCTAAGAGATTGTAATCACAAGTTCATATCAATACGAGAGAGATTTAATTGTTTCATTTGAACACAAATATTTTATTGAATGTGGTTAACTTGTTGTTACATTCATATTGAATGGTTTAGTGGATTGAAATCACACGTTTGTATGAAAATGAATGAGATTCAACTCATTCATGTGATCCAATATAGTTAATCTAATATTCACTTGTTATAATGTCTATAATGAATGATTTAAATGAATAAAATCGATAGTTTATATGGATACAAATGAGATCAATGCATTTGTTTGATCCCTTGTATATAATCCAATGAGTTTAACTTCTTATTACAACCATAGTGAATGATTTAAGAGATTGAAATCACAAGTTCCTATCAATACGAGTGGGATTTAAGTGATTCTCTCTATCACACATATTTAATTGAATGTGCTTAACTTGTTCTTTCATCCATAAAGAATGATTTAGTGGATTAAAATCACAAGTTTAAAAAAAAATGAATGAGATTCAAGTGAGTCAATGCTCACTTATATTTAATCTAATGAGTCTCACTTGTTATTACATCTATAATGAATGATTTAAATGATTGAAATCACAAATTTGTGTGAAAATGAATGTGATTCACCTCATTCATATCATCTCTTTTAAATAATCTAATATGTTTCACTTCTTATAATGTCTATGACAAATGATTTAAGTGATCAAAATCTCTCATTTATATGGGTAGAAATGGGATCAATGCATTTGTTTGATCCCTTATATCTAATCCAAAAAGTTGAACTTATAGGTACATCCCTAACGAATTATCTAAGAGATTGAAATTACAAGTTCGTATCAATACGAGAGGGATTTAATTGATTTATTTGATCACACATATTTAATTGAATGTGGTTAGCTTGTTGTTACATTCGCGTTCAATGATTTAGTGAATTGAAATCACAAGTTTGTGTGAAAATGAAAGAGATTCAACTCATTCAAATGATCCCTTGTAGTTAATCCAATATTCACTTGTTATAATGTCTATAATGAATGATTTAAATGATTAAAATCACTAGTTTATATGGATACAAATGAGACCAATGTGTTTGTTTGATCCCTTGTATCTAATCCAATGAGTTTAACTTCTTATTACATCCATAGCGAATGATTTAAGGGAATGAAATCACAAGTTCCTATCAATACGAGTGGGATTTAAGTGATTCTCTATATCACACATATTTAATTGAATGTGCTTAACTTGTGGTTACATCCATATAGAATGATTTAGTGGATTGAAATATCAAGTTTAAAAGAAAATGAATGAGATTCAAGTGATTCATTGCTCACATATATTTAATCTAATGTGTCTCACTTGTTATTACATCTATAATGAATGATTTAAATGATTGAAATCACAAATTTGTTTGAAAATGAAATTGATTCATCTCATTCATATGATCTCTTTTAGATAATCTAATATGTTTCACTTGTTATAATGTCTATAATCGATGATTTAAATGGTCTAAATCTCTCGTTTATATGGGTAGAAATGAGACCAACGCATTTGTTTGATCCATTATATCTAATCCAATGAGTTGAACTTGTAGCTACTTCCCTAACGAATGATCTAAGAGATTGAAGTTACAAGTTCGTATCAATACTAGATGAATTTAATTGATTCATTTGATCAGACAAATTTAATTCAATGTAGTTAGCTTGTTGTTATATTCATATTTGATGAATTAGTGGATTGAAATCACAAGTTTGTATGAAAATGAATGAGATTCAACTTATTCATATGATGCCTTATTGTTAATCTAATATGTTTAACTTGATATGATGTCTATAATGAATGATTTGAATGATTAAAATCACCAGTTTATGTAGATACAAATATGACCAATGCATTTGTTTGATCCCTTGAGACTAATCCAATGAGTTGAACTTGTAGTTACGTCTCTAACGAACGATCTAGGAGATTGAAATCCCAAGTTCATATCAATACGAGATAGATTTAATTGATTCATTTGATCACACATATTTTATTGAATGTGGTTAACTTGTTGTTACTTTCACATTGAATGATTTTGTGGATTTAAATCACAAGTTTGTATGAAAATGAATTAGATTCAACTCATTCATATGATCCCTTTTAGTTAATATAATATGTTTGACTTGTTATAATATCCATAATGAATGATTTAAATGATCCAAATCTTTAGTTTATATGGATACAAAATGAATGAGATTCAACTCATCCATATGATCCCTTATAGTTAATCTAATATGTTTCACAAGTTATAATGTCTGTAACGAATGATTTAAATTATCAAAATCTCTAGTTCATATGGATACAAATGAGACCAATGCATTTGTTTGATCCCTTGTATCTAATCCAATGAGTTTAACATCTTATTACGTCTATAGTGAATGGTTTAAGGGATTGAAATCACAAGTTCCTATCAATACGAGTGGAATTTAAGTGATTCTCTTGATCACATATCTAATTGAATCTTCTTAACTTGTTGTTACATCTATATTGAATGATTTAGTGGATTGAAATCACAAATTTAAAAGAAAATTAATGAGATTCAAGTGATTCATTGCTCACTTATATTTAATCTAATGTGTCTCACTTGTTATTACATCTATAATGAATAATTTAAATGATTGAGATCACAAGTTTGTATGAAAATGAATGTGATTCATCTCATTCATATGATCCCTTTTAGTTTAACTAATATGTATCACTTGTTATAATGTCCATAACGAATGATTTAAATGCTCAAAATCACTAGTTCAGATGGGTAGAAATGGGACCAACGCATTTGCTTGATCTCATATATCTAATCCAATGAGTTGAACTTGTAGTTACATCCGTAACGAATGATCTAAGAGATTGAAATCCCAAGTTCGTATCAATACGAGTGGGATTAAATTAATTCATTTGATCGCACATATTTAATTGAACGTGGTTAACTTGTTGTTATATTCACATTCAATGATTTAGTGGATTGAAATCACAAGTTTGTATGAAAATGAATGAGATTCAACTTATTCATATGATCCCTTATTGTTAATTTAATATGTTTAACTTGTTATAATTTCTATAGTGAATGATTTAAATGATTCAAATCACTAGTTTATGTAGATACAAATGAGGCCAATGCATTCGTTTGATCCCTTGAAACTAATCCAATGAGTTGAACTTATAGTTACGTCCCTAACTAACGATCTAGGAGATTTAAATCACAAGTTTGTATCAATACGAGAGAGATTTAATTGATTCATTTGATCACACATATTTTATTGAATGTGGTTAAATTATTGTTACATTCACATTGAATGATTTTGTGGATTTAAATCACAAGTTTGTACGAAAATGAACGAGATTCAACTCATTCATATGATCCCTTTTAGTTAATCTAATATGTTTCACTTGTTATAATGTCCGTAACGAATGATTTAAATTATCAAAATCTCGTGTCTAGATGGATACAAATGAGACCAATGCCTTTGTTTGATAACTTGTATCCAAGACAATGAGTTTAGCTTCTTATTACATCTATAGTGAATGATTTAAGTGATTGAAATCACAAGTTCTTATCAATACGAGTTGGATTTTAGTGATTCTCTTGATCACTCATATCTAATTGAATGTTCTTAACTTATTGTTACATCTACATTGAATGATTTAGTGGATTGAAATCACAACCTTAAAAGAAAATAAATGAGATTCAGGTGATTCATTGCTCACTTATATTTAATCTAATGTGTCTCACTTGTTATTACATCTATAATGAATGATTTAATGATTGAAATCACAAGTTTGTATTAAAATGAATGTGATTCATCTCATTCATATGATCCTTTTAAGTTATTCTAATATGTTTCACTTGTTATAATATCCATAATGAATGATTTAAATGATCAAAATCTCTAGTTTACATGGTAGAAATGGGACCAACGCATTTGTTTGATCCCTTATGCCTAATCCAAGAGTTAAACTTGTAGTTACATACCTAACGAATGATCTAAGAGATTGAAATTACAAGTTCGTATCAATATGAGAGGGATTTATTTGATTCATTTGATCACACATATTTAAATGAACGTGGTTAACTTGTTGTTATATTCACATTCAATGATTTAGTGGATTGAAATAACATGTTTGTATGAAAATGAATGAGATTCAACTTATTCATGTGATCCCTTATTGTTAACATGTTTAACTTGTTATAATGTCTATAATGAATGAATTAAACGATTACAATCACTAGTTTATGTAGATATAAATGAGACTAACGCATTCGTTTGATCCCTTGAAACTAATCCAATGAGTTGAACTTGTAGTTACGTCTCTAACGAATGATCTAAGAGATTGAAATCCCAAGTTCGTATCAATACGAAAGTGATTTAATTGATTCATTTGATTACACACATTCAATGATTTAGTGGATTGAAATCACAAGTTTGTATGAAAATGAATGAGATTCAACTTATTCGTATGATCCCTTATTGTTAATCTAATATGTTTAACTTGTTATAATGTCTATAATGAATAATTTAAACGATTAAAATCTCTAGTTTATGTAGATACAAATGAGACCAATGCATTCGTTTGATCCCTTGAAACTAATCCAATGATTTGAACTTGGAGTTACAACTTTAACGAACGATCTAAGAGATTGAAATCCCATGTTTGTATCAATACAAGAGAGATTTAATTGTTTCATTTGATCACACATATTTTATTGAATGTGGTTAACTTGTTGTTACATTCACGTTGAATGATTTTATGGATTTAAATCACAAGTTTGCATGAAAATGAATGAGATTCAACTCATTCATATGATCCATTTTAGTTAATCTAATATGTTTCACTTGTTATAATGTTCATAACAAATAATTTAAATTATCAAAATCTCTAGTTTATAAGGATACAAACGAGACCACTGCATTTGTTTGATCCCTTGTATCTAATCCAATGAGTTTAAATTCTTGTTACATTTGTAGTGAATGATTTAAAGGATTGAAATCACAAGTTCGTATCAATACGAGTGGGATTTAAGTGATTCTCTTGATCACACATATCTAATTGAATGTTCTTAACTTCTTGTTACATCTATATTGAATGATATAATGGATTGAAATCACAACTTTAAAAGAAAATTAATAACATTCAAGTGATTCATTGCTCACTTATATTTAATCTAATGTGTCTCACTTGTTATTACATCTATAATGAATGATTTAAATGATTGAAATCACATGTTTGTATGAAAATGAATGTGATTCATCTCATTCATATGATCCATTTTAGATAATATATGATGTTTCACTTGTTATAATGTCCGTAGCGAATGATTGAAATGATCAAAATCTCTAGTTTTTATGGGCGGAAATTGGACCAACGCATTTGTTTGATCCCTTATATCTAATCCAATGGGTCGAACTTGTAGTTACATCCCTAACAAATAATCTAAGAGATTGAAATTACAAGTTTATTTCAATACAAGAGGGATTTAATTGATTCATTTGATCACACATATTTAATTGAACGTGGTTAACTTGTTGTTATATTCACATTCAATGATTTAGTGGATTGAAATCACAAGTTTGTATCACAATGAATAAGATTCAACTTTTTCATATGATCCCTTATTGTTAATCTAATATGTTTAGCTCGTCATAAAGTCAATAATGAATGATTTGAATGATTAAAATCACTAGTTTATGTAGATACAAAAGAGACGAATGCATTCATTTGATCCCTTGAAACTAATCCAATGAGTTGAACTTGGAGTTACATCTCTATCGAATGATTTAAGAGATTGAAATCCCAAGTTCGTATCAATACGAGAGAGATTTAATTGATTCATTTGATCACACATATTTTATTGAATGTGGTTAACTTGTTGTTATATTCACATTCAATGATTTTGTGGATTTAAATCACAAATTTGCATGAAAATGAATGAGATTCAACTCATTCAAATGATCCCTTATAGTTAATCTAATATGTTTCCCTTGTTATAATGTCCATAACGAATGATTCAAATGATCAAAATCTCTAGTTTACATTTGTAGAAATGGGACCAACGCATTTTTTTGATCCCTTATATCTAATCCAATGTGTCGAACTTGTAATTACATCCCTAACGAATGATCTAAGAGATTGAAATTACAAGCTCGTATCAATACGAGAGGGATTTAATTGATTCATTTGATCACACATATTTAATTGAACATGGTTAACTTGTTGTTATATTCACATTCAATGATTTTGTTGATTGAAATCACAAGTTTGTATGAAAATGAATGATATTCAACTGATTCATATGATCTCTTATTGTTAATCAAATATGTTTAACTTGTTATAATGTCTATAATGAATGATTTAAACGATTAAAATGACTAGTTTATGTAGATACAAATGAGGCTAATGCATTCGTTTGATCCCTTGAAACAAATTCAATGAGTTGAACTTGTAGTTACATCTCTAACAAACGATCTAGGAGATTGAAATACCAACTTCGTATCAATACGAGAGATTTAATTGATTCATTTTATCACACATATTTTGTTGAATGTGGCTAACTTGTTGTCACATTCACAGTAAATGATTTTGTGGATTTAAATCACAAGTCTGTATGAAAATGAATGAGATTCAACTCATTCGTATGATCCCTTTTAGTTAATCTAATATGTTTCACTTGTTATAATGTCCATAACAAACAATTTAAATGACCGAAATCTAAAGTTAACATGGGTAGAAATGGGACCAACGCATTTGTTTGATCCCTTGAAACAAATTCAATGAGTTGAACTTGTAGTTACATCTCTAACGAACGATCTTAGAGATTGAAATCCCAAGTTCGTATCAATACGTGTAGGATTTAATTGATTCATTTGAGCACACATATTTAATCGAACGTGGTTAACTTGTTGTTATATTCACATTCAATGATTTAGTTGATTGAAATCACAAGTTTGTATGAAAATGAATGAGATTCAACTTATTCATATGATCACTTATTGTTAATCAAATATGTTTAACTTGTTATAATGTCTATAATGAATGATTTAAACGATTAAAATCACTAGTTTATGTAGAAACAAATGAGACCAATGCATTCGTTTGATCCCTTGAAACTAATCCAATGAGTTGAACTTGTGGTTGCATCTCTAACGAACGATCTATGAGATTGAAATCCAATGTTCGTATCTATAAGAGAGAGATTTAATTGATTCATTTGGTCACACATTTTATTGAATGTGGTTAACTTGTTGTTACATTCACATTAAATGATTTTGTGGATTTAAATCACAAGTTTGTAAGAAAATGAATGAGATTCAACTCATTCATATGATCCCTCTTAGTTCATCTAATATGTTTAGCTTGTTATAACGTCCATAACAAATGATTTAAATTATCAAAATCTCTAGTTTATATGGATACAAATGAGACCAATGCATTTGTTTGATCCCTTGTATGATTTAAGGGAATTAAATCACAAGTTCCTAACAATACGAGAGGGATTTAAGTGATTCTCTTGATCACACATATGGAATTGAACATGTTTAACCTGTTGTTATATTCACATTCAATGATTTAGGGGACTGAAATCACAAGTTTGAATGAAAATAAATGAGATTCAACTTATTCATATGATCACTTATTGTTAATCTAATATGTTTAACTTGTTATAATGTCTATAATGAATGATTTGAACGATTAAAATCACTAGTTTATGTTGATACAAATGAGACCAATTCATTCGTTTGATCCACTAAAACTAATCGAATGAGTTGAAATTGGAGTTACATCTCTAACAAATGATCTAAGAGATTGAAATCCCAAGTTCGTATGAATACGAGAGAGATTTAATTGATTCATTTGATCACACATATTTTAATGAATGTGGTTAGCTTGTTATTACATTCACATTGAATGATTTTAACTTGTTGTTACATCTATATTGAGTGATTTAGTGGATTAAAATCACAACTTTAAAAGAAAATGAATGACATTCAAGTAATTCATTGCTCACTTATATTTAATTTAATGTGTCTCACTTGTTATTACATCTATAATGAATGATTTAAATGATTGAAATCATAAGTTTGTATTAAAATGAATGTGATTCATCTCATTCATATGATCCCATTTAGTTAATCTAACATGTTTCACCTGTTATAATATTTATAACAAATGATTTAAATGATCAAAATCTCTAGTTTACATTGGTAGAAATGGGACCAACGCATTTGTTTGATCCCTTATATCTAATCCAATGAGTCGAACTTGTAGTTACATCCCTAACGAATGATCTAAGAGAATGAAATTACAAGTTTGTATCAATACAAGAGGGATTTAATTGATTCATTTGATCATACATATTTAATTGAACGTGGTTACCTTATTGTTATATTCACATTCAATGATTTAGTGGATTGAAATCACAAGTTTGTATGAAAATGAATGAGATTCAACTTATTCATATGATCCCTTATTGTTAATCTTGTAAGTTTAACTTGTCATAATGTCTATAGTGAATGATTTAAACGACTAAAACCACTAGTTTATGTAGATACAAATGAGACCAATCCATTCTTTTGATCCCTTGAAACTAATTCAATAAGTTGAACTTGTGGTTACATCTCTCACGAACGATCTATGAGATTGAAATCCCAAGTTCGTATCAGTACGAGAGAGATTTAATTGATTCATTTGATCACACATATTTTATTGAATGTGGTTAAGTTGTTGTTACATTCACATTGAATGATTTGGTGGATTTGAATCACAAGTTTGTAAGAAAATGAATGAGATTCTACTCATTCATACGATCCCTCTAAGTTAATCTAATATGTTTCACCTGTTACAATGTCTATAACAAATGATTTAAAGTATGAAAATCTCTAGTTTATATGGATACAAATGAGACCAATGCATTTGTTTCCATTGTATCTAATCCAATGAGTTTAACTTCTTATTTCATCTATAGTGAATTATTTAAGGGATTGAAATAACAAGTTCCTATCAATACGAATTGGATTTAAGTGATTCTCTTGATCACACATATTGAATTGAACATGGTTAACCTGTTGTTACATTCACATTCAATGATTTAGGAGATTGAAATCACAAGTTTGTATGAAAATGAATGAGATTCAACTTATTCCTATGATCCCTTATTGTTAATCTAATATGTTTAACTTGTTATAATGTCTATAATGAATAATTTGAATGATTAAAATCACTAGTTTATGTAGATACAAATGAGACAAATTTATTCGTTTGATCCCATGAAACTAATACAATGAGTTGAACTTGTTGTTACATCTCTAACGAACGATCTAAGAGATTGAAATCCCAAGTTCGTATCAATACAAGAGGGATTTAATTGATTCATTTGATCAGACATTATTAATTGAACGTGGTTAACTTGTCGTTATATTCACATTCAATGATTTAGTGGATTGAAATCACAAGTTTGTACGAATATGAATGAGATTCAACTGATTCATATGATCTATTATTGTTAATCAAATATGTTTAACTTGTTATAATGCCTGTAATGATTGATTTAAACGATTCAAATGACTAGTTTATGTAGATACAAATGAGGCCAACGCATTCGTTTGATCCCTTGAAACAAATTCAATGAGTTGAACTTGTAGTTACATCTCTAACGAACGATCTAAGAGATTGAAATCCCAAGTTCATATCAATACGAGAGGGATTTAGTTGATTCATTTGATCACACACATTTAATTGAACGTGGTTAACTTGTTGTTATATTCACATTCAATGATTTAGGGGATTGAAATCACAAGTTTGTGTGAAAATGAATGAGATTCAACTTATTCATATGATCCCTTATTGTTAATATAATATGTTTAACTTGTTATAATGTCTATAATGAATGACTTAAATGATTAAAATCACTAGTTTATGTAGAAACAAATGAGACCAATGCATTCATTTGATCCCTTGAAACCATTCCAATGAGTTGAACTTGTGGTTACATCTCTAACGAAAGATCTTTGAGATCGAAATCACAAGTTCGTATCAATACGAGAGAGATTTAATTGATTCATTTGATCACACATATTTAATTGAACGTGGTTAGCTTGTTGTTATATTCACATTCAATGATTTGGGGGATTGAAATCACAAGATTGTGTGAAAATGAATGAGATTCAACTTATTCATATGATCCATTTTTGTTAATCTAATATGTTTAACTTGTTATAATGTCTATAATGAATGATTTAAACAATCAAAATCACTAGTCTATGTAGAAACAAATGAGACCAATGCATTCGTTTGATCCCCTGAAACTAATCCAATGAGTTGAACTTGTGGTTACATCTCTAACGAACGATCAATGTGATTGAAATCCCAAGTTCGTATGAATATGGTTAACTTGTTGTTACGTTCACTTTAAATGATTTTGTGGACTTGAATCACGAGTTTGTAAGAAAATGAATGAGATTCAACTCATTCATATGATCCCTCTTAGTTAATCTAATATGTTTCACTTGTTATAATGTCCATAACAAATGATTTAAATTATCAAAATCTCAAGTTTCTATGGATACAAATGAGACCAATGCATTTGTATGATCCCTTGTATCTAATCCAATGAGTTTAACTTCTTATGACATCTATAGTGAATGATTTAAGGGATTAAAATCACAAGTTCCTATCAATACGAGTTGGATTTAAGTGATTCTCTTGATCACACATATTGAATTGAACATGGTTAACCTGTTGTTACATTCACATTCAATGATTTAGGAGATTGATATCACAAGTTTGTACGAAAATAAATGAGATTCAACTTATTCGTATGATCCCTTATTGTTAATGCAATATGTTTAACTTGTTATAATGTCTATAATGAATGATTTGAACGATTAAAATCACTAGTTTATGTAGATACAAATGAGACAAATTTATTCGTTTGATCCCATGAAACTAATCCAATGAGTTGAACTTGTAGTTACATCTCTAACGAACGATATAAGAGATTGAAATCCCAAGTTCGTATCAATACGAGAGGGATTTAATTGATTCATTTGATCACACATATTTTATTGAATGTGGTTAACTTGTTGTTATATTCACATTCAATGATTTAGGGGATTAAAATCACAAGTTTGTGTGAAAATGAATGAGATTCAACTTATTCATATGATCCCTTATTGTTAATCTAATATGTTTAACTTGTTATAATGCCTATAATGAATGATTTAAACGATTAAAATCACTAGTTTAGGTAGAAACAAATGAGACCAATGCATTCGTTTGATCCCCTAAAACTAATCAAATGAGTTGAACTTGTGGTTACATCTCTAATGAACGATCTATGAGATTGAAATCCCAAGTTCGTATCAATACGAGAGAGATTTAATTGATTCATTTGGTCACACATATTTTATTGAATGTGGTTAACTTGTAGTTACATTCACATTAAATGATTTTGTGGACTTAAATCACAAGTTTGTCAGAAAATGAGTGAGATTCAACTCATTCATATGATCCCCCTTAGTTAATCTAATATGTTTCACTTGTTATAATGTCCATAACAAATGATTTAAATTATCAAAATCTCTAGTTTATATGGATACAAATGAGACCAATGCATTTGTTTGATCCCTTGTATCTAATCCAATGAATTTAACTTCTTATTACATCTATAGTGAATGATTTAAGGGATTGAAATCACAAGTTTCTATCAATACGAGTGGGATTTAAGTGATCCACTTAATCACACATACTGAATTGAACATGGTTAACTTGTTATATTCACATTCAATCATTTAGGGGATTGAAATCACAAGTTTGTATGAAAATGAATGAGATTCAACTTATTCATATGATCCCTTATTGTTAATCTAATATGTTTAACTTGTTATAATGTCTATAATGATTGATTTGAACGATTAAAATCACTAGTTTATGTATATACAAATGAGACCAATTCATTCGTTTGATCCGTTGAAACTAATCCAATGAGTTGATCTTGGAGTTACATCTCCAATGAACGATCTAAGAGATTGAAATCCCAAGTTCGTATCAATACGAGAGGGATTTAATTGATTCATTTGATCACACATATTTTATTGAATGTGGTTAACTTGTTGTTACATTCACATTGAATGATTTTATGGATTTAAATCACAAGTTTTAATGAAAATGAATGAGATTCAACTCATTCATATGATCCCTCTTAGTTAATCTAATATGTTTCACTTGTTACAATGTCCATAACAATTGATTTAAATTATCAAATCTCTAGTTTATATGGATACAAATGAGACCAATGTATTTGTTTGATCCCTTGTATCTAATCCAATAAGTTTAACATCTTATTACATCTATAGTGAATGATTTAAGGGATTGAAATCACAAGTTCCTATCAATACGAGTGGGATTTAAGTGATTCTCTTGATCACACATATTGAATTGAACATGGTTAACCTGTTGTTATATTCACATTCAATGATTTAGGGGATTGAAATCACAAGTTTGTATGAAAATGAATGAGATTCAACTTATTCATATGATCGCTTATTGTTAATCTAATATGTTTAACTTGTTATAATGTCTATAATGAATGATTTGAATGATTAAAATCACTAGTTTATGTAGATAAAAATGAGACCAATTCATTCGTTTGATCCCTTGAAACTAGTCCAATGAGTGGAACTTGTAGTTAGATCTCTAACGAACGATCTAAGAGATTGAAATCCCAAGTTCATATCAATACGAGAGGGATTTAATTGATTCATTTGATCACACATATTTAATTGAACGTGGTTAACTTGTTATATTCACATTCAATGATTTAGGGGATTGAAATCACAAGTTTGTGTGAAAATGAATGAAATTCAACTTATTCATATGATCCCCTATTGTTAATCTAATATGTTTAACTTGTTATAATGTCTATAATGTATGATTTAAACTATTAAAATCACTAGTCTATGTAGAAACAAATGAGACCAATGCATTCGTTTGATCCCTTCAAACTAATCTAATGAGTTGAACTTGTGGTAACATCTCTAACGAATGATCTATGAGATTGAAATCCCAAGTTCGTATCAATACGAGAGAGATTTAATTGATTCATTTGGTCACACATATTTTATTGAATGTGGTTAACTTGTTGTTACATTCACATTAAATGATTTTGTGGACTTAAATCACAAGTTTGTAAGAAAATGAATGAGATTCAACTCATTCATATGATCCCTCTTAGTTAATCTAATATGTTTCACTTGTTATAATGTCCATAACAGATGATTTAAATTATCAAAATCTCTACTTTATATGGATACAAATGAGACCAATGAATTTGTTTGATCCCTTGTGTCTAATCCAATGAGTTTAACATCTTATTACATCTATAGTGAATGATTTAAGGGATTGAAATCACAAGTTCCTATCAATACGAGTGGAATTTAAGTGATTCTCTTAATCACACATATTGAATTGAACATGGTTAACCTGTTGTTATATTCACATTCAATGATTTAGGGGATTGAAATCACAAGTTTGTATGAAAATTAATGAGATTCAACTTATTCATATGATCCCTTATTGTTAATCTAATATGTTTAACTTGTTATAATGTCTATAATGAATGATTTGAACGATTAAAATCACTAGTTTATGTAGATACAAATGAGACCAATTCATTCGTTTGATCCCTTGAAACTAGTCCAATGAGTGGAACTTGTAGTTACATCTCTAACGAACGATCTAAGAGATTGAAATCCCAAGTTCATATCAATACGAGAGGGATTTAATTGATTCATTTGATCACACATATTTAATTG
>JAANDH010001685.1:0-10720 GCA_011799765.1 Nymphaea thermarum | reverse complement strand
GTTTATGTAGATACAAATGAGACCAATTCATTCGTTTGATCCTCCAATGAGTTCAACTTGGAGTTACATCTCTAACGAACGATCTAAGAGATTGAAATCCCAAGTTGGTATCAATATGAGAGAGATTTAATTGATTCATTTGATCACACATATTTTAATGAATGTTGTTAACTTGTTGTTACATTCACTTTGAATGATTCTAATTTGTTGTTACATCTATATTGAATGATTTAGTGATTTGAAATCACAAATTTAAAAGAAAATGAATGACATTCAAGTGATTCATTGCTCACTTATATTTAATCTAATCTGTCTCACTTGTTATTACATCTATAATGAATGATTTAAATGATTGAAATCACAAGTTTGTGTTAAAATGAATGTGATTCATCTCATTCATATGATCCCATTTAGTTAATCTAATAAGTTTTACTTGTTATAATGTACATAACGAATGATTTAAATGATCAAAATCTCTAGTTTACATTGGTAGAAATGGGACCGACGCATTTGTTTAATCCCTTATATCTAATCCAATGAGTTGAACTTGTAGTTACATCCCTAACGAATGATCTAAGAGATTGAAATTACAAGTTTATATCTATACAAGAGGGATTTAATTGATTCATTTGATCAGACATATTTAATTGAACGTGGTTAACTTATTGTAATATTCACATTCAATGATTTAGTGGATTGAAATCACAAGTTTGTATTAAAATTAATGAGATTCAACTAATTCATATGATCCCTTATCGTTAATCTAATATGTTTAACTTGTTATAACGTCTATGACGAATGATTTGAACGATTAAAATCACTAGTTTATGTAGATACAAATGAGACCAATTCATTTGTTTGATCCCTTGAAACTAATCCAATGAGTTGAACTTGGAGTTACATCTCTAACGAACGATCTAAGAGATTGAAATCCCAAGTTCGTATCCACACGAGAGAGATTTAATTGATTCATTTGATCACACATAATTTAATGAATGTGGTTAACTTGTTGTTACATTTACATTGAATGATTTTGTAGATTTAAATCACAAGTTTGTATGAAAATGAATGAGATTCAACACATTCATTTGATCCTGTTTAGTTAATCTAATATGTTTCACTTGTTATAATGTCGATAACGAATAATTTAAATTATCAAAATCTCTAGTTTATATGGATATAAATGAGACCACTGCATTTGTTTGATCCCTTGTATCTAATGCAACGAGTTTAACTTCTTATTAAATCTATAGTGAATGATTTAAAGGATCGAAATCACAAGTTCCTATCAATATGAGTGGGATTTAAGTGATTCTCTTGATCACACAAATCTAATTAAAAATTGGATTTAAGGGATTGAAATCACTAGTTCCTATCAATAGGAATTGAATTTAAGTGATTCTCTTGATCACACATATCTAATTGAATGTTCTTAACTTGTTGTTACATCTATATTGAACGATTTAGTGGATTGAAATCATAACTTTAAGAGAAAATGAATGAAATTCAACTGATTCATTGCTCACTTATATTTAATCTAATGTGTTTCACTTGTTATTACATCTATAATGAATGATTTAAATGATTGAAATCACAAATTTGTATTAAAATCAATGTGATTCATCTCATTCATATGATCCCATTTAGTTAATCTAATATAATTCACTTGTTATAATGTCCATAACAAATGATTTAAATGATCAAAATCTCAAGTTTACATTGGTAGAAATGGGACCAACGCATTCGTTTGATCCCTCGAAAGTAATCCAATGAGTTGAACTTGTAGTTGCATCTCTAACGAACGATCTAAGAGATTGAAATCCCAAGTTCGTATCAATAAAAGTGGGATTTAATTGATTCATTAGATCACACATATTTAATTGAACGTGGTTAACTTGTTGTTATATTCACATTCAATAATTTAGTGGATTGAAATCACAAGTTTGTATGAAAATGAATGAGATTCAACTTATTAATATGAGCCCTTATTGTCAATCTAATATGTCTAACTTGTTATAATGTCTATAATGAATGATTTAAACGATTAAAATCACTAGTTTATGTAGAAACAAATGAGACCAATGCATTAGTTTGATCCCTTGAAACTAATCCAATAAGTTGAACTTGTAGTTACATCTGTAACGAACGATCTAAGAGATTGAAATACCAAGATCGTATCAATACAAGAGGGATTTAATTAATTCATTTGATCACACATATTTAATTGAACGTGGTTAACTTGTCGTTATATTCACATTCAATAATTTAGTGGATTGAAATCACAAGTTTGTATGAAAATGAATGTGATTAAACTTATTCATATGAGCCCTTATTGCTAATCTAATATGTTTAAAGTGTTATAATGTCTATAATGAATGATTTAAACGATTAAAATCACTAGTTTGTGTAGAAACAAATGAGACCAATGCATTCGTTGGATCCCTTGAAACTAATCCAATGAGTTGAACTTGTGGTTACATCTCTAACAAATGATCTAGGAGATTAAATACGAAGTTCATATCAATACGAGAGAGATTTAATTGATTCATTTAATCACACATATCTAATTGAATGTGGTTAACTTGTTGTTACATTCCCATTCAACGATTTTGTGGAATTAAATCACAAGTTTGTATCAAAATGAATGAGATTCAACTTATTCATATGATCCCTTATTGTTAATCTAATAAGTATAACTTGTTATAATGCCTATAATGAATGATTTAAACGATTAAAATCACTAGTTTATGTGGATACAAATGAGACCAACGCATTCGTTTGATCCCTTGAAAGTAATCCAATGAGTTGAACTTGTAGTTGCATCTCAAACGAACGATCTAAGAGATTGAAATCCCAAGTTCGTATCAACACGAGAGGGATTTAATTGATTCATTTGATCACACATATTTAATTGAACATGGTTAACTTCTTGTTATATTCACATTCAATGATTTAGGGGATTGAAATCACAAGTTTGTATGAAAATGAATGAAATTCAACTTATTCATGTTATCCCTTTTTGTTAATCTAGTATGTTTAACTTGTTATAATTTCTATAATGAATGATTTGAACCATTAAAATCACTAGTTTCTGTAGAAACAAATGAGACCAATGCATTCATTTGATCCCTTGAAACTAATCCAATAAGTTGAACTTGTGGTTACATCTCCAACGAACGATTTATGAGATTGAAAACCCAAGTTCGTATCAATACGAGAGAGATTTAATTGATTCATTTGATCACACATATTTTATTGAATGTGGTTAACTTGTTGTTACATTCACATTCAATGATTTGGTCGAATTAAATCACAAGTTTGTAAGAAAATGAATGAGATTCAGCTCATTCATACGATCCCTCTTAGTTAATCTAATATGTTTCACTTGCTATAATGTCTATAACAAATGATTGAAATTATCAAAATCTTTAGTTTATATGGATACAAATGAGACCAATGCATTTGTTTCCTTTTATCTAATCCAATGAGTTTAACTTCTTATTTCAACTATAATGAATGATTTAAGTTATTGAAATCACAAGTTCCTATCTGTACGTGTGGGATTTAAGTGATTCTCTTGATCACACATATCTAATTGAATGTTCTTAACTTGTTGTTACATCTATATTGAATGATTTAGTAGATTGAAATCACAACTTTAAAAGAAAATGAATGAGATTCAAGTGATTCTTTGCTCACTTATATTTAATCTAATGTGTCTCACTTGTTATTACATCTATAATGAATGATTTAAATGAATGAAATCACAAATTTGTATTAAAATGAATGTGATTCATCTCATTTATATGATCCCTTTTAGTTAATCTAATATGTTTCACTTGTTATAATGTACATAACGAATGATTTAAGTGATTCTCTTGATCACACATATCTAATTGAATGTTCTTAATTTGTTGTTACATCTATATTTAATGATTTAGTGGCTTGAAATCACAACTTTAAAAGAAAATGAATGAGATTCAAGTGATTCATTGCTCACTTATATTTAATCTAATGTGTCTCACTTGTTATTATATCTATAATGAATGATTTAAATGATTGAAATCACAAGTTTGTATTAAAATGAATGTGATTCATCTCATTTATATGATCCCTTTTAGTTAATCAAATATGTTTCACTTGTTATAATGTCCATAACGAATTATTTAAATGATCAAAATCTCTAGTTTACAATGGTAGAAATGGGATCAACGCATTTTTTAGTGCCTTATATCTAATCCAATGAGTCGAACTTGTAGTTACATCCTTAACAAATGATCTAAGAGATATAAATTACAAGTTCGTATCAATACGAAAGGGATTAAATTGAATCATTTGAGGACACATATTTAATTGAATGTGGTTAACTTGTTGTTATGTTCACATTCAATGATTTAGTAGATTGAAATCACAAGTTTGTATGAAAATGAATGAGATTCAACTTATTCATATGATACCTTATTGTTAATCTAATATGTTTAACTTGTTATAATGTCTATAATGAATGATTTAAACGATTAAAATCACTAGTTTGTGTAGAAACAAATGAGACCAATGCATTCGTTGGATCCCTTGAAACTAATCCAATGAGTTGAACTTGTGGTTACATCTCTAACAAATGATCTAGGAGATTGAAATACCAAGTTCATATCAATACAAGAGAGATTTAATTGATTCATTTAATCACACATATCTATTCGAATGTGGTTAACTTGTTGTTACATTCCCATTCAATGATTTTGTGGATTTAAATCACAAGTTTGTATGAAAATGAATGAGATTCAACTTATTCATATGATCCCTTATTGTTAATCTAATAAGTTTAACTTGTTATAATGCCTATAATGAATGATTTAAACGATTAAAATCACTAGTTTATGTAGATACAAATGAGACCAACGCATTCGTTTGATCCCTTGAAAGTAATCCAATGAGTTGAACTTGTAGTTGCATCTCTAACGAACGATCTAAGAGATTGAAATCCCAAGTTCGTATCAACATGAGAGGGATTTAATTGATTCATTTGATCACACATATTTAATTGAACGTGGTTAACTTCTTGTTAAATTCACATTCAATGATTTAGGGGATTGAAATCACAAGTTTGTATGAAAATGAATGAAATTCAACTTATTCATATGATCTCCTTTTGTTAATATATTTTGTTTAACTTGTTATAATTTCTATAATGAATGATTTGAACCATTAAAATCACTAGTTTATGTAGAAACAAATGAGACCAATGCATTCGTTTGATCCCTTGAAACTAATCCAATAAGTTGAACTTGTGGTTACATCTCCAACGAACGATCTATGAGATTGAAAACCCAAGTTCGTATCAATACGAGAGAGATTTAATTGATTCATTTGATCACACATATTTTATTGAATGTGGTTAACTTGTTGTTACATTCACATTCAATGATTTGGCCGAATTAAATCACAAGTTTGTAAGAAAATGAATGAGATTCAGCTCATTCATACGATCTCTCTTAGTTAATCTAATATGTTTCACTTGCTATAATGTCTATAACAAATGATTGAAATTATCAAAATCTTTAGTTTATATGGATACAAATGAGACCAATGCATTTGTTTCCCTTATATCTAATCCAATGAGTTTAACTTCTTATTTCATCTATAATGAATGATTTAAGGTATTGAAATCACATGTTCCTATCAAGACGAGTGGGATTTAAGTGATTCTTTTGATCACACATATCTAATTGAAGGTTCTTAACTTGTTGTTACATCTATATTGAATGATTTAGTAGATTGAAATCACAACTTTAAAGGAAAATGAATGAGATTCAAGTGATTCTTTGCTCACTTATATTTAATCTAATGTGTCTCACTTGTTATTACATCTATAATGAATGATTTAAATGAATGAAATCACAAATTTGTATTAAAATGAATGTGATTCATCTTATTTATATGATCCCTTTTAGTTAATCTAATATGTTTCACTTGTTATAATGTACATAACGAATTATTTAAGTGATTCTCTTGATCACACATATGTAATTGAATGTTCTTAATTTGTTGTTACATCTATATTTAATGATTTAGTGGCTTGAAATCACAACTTTAAAAGAAAATGAATGAGATTCAAGTGATTCATTACTCACTTATATTTAATCTAATGTGTCTCAGTTGTTATTATATCTATAATCAATGATTTAAATGATTGAAATCACAAGTTTGTATTAAAATGAATGTGATTCATCTCATTTATATGATCCCTTTTAGTTAATCTAATATGTTTCACTTGTTATAATGTCCATAACGAATTATTTAAATGATCAAAATCCCTAGTTTACATTGGTAGAAATGGGATCAACGCATTTTTGAGTGCCTTATATCTAATCCAATGATTCGAACTTGTAGTTACATCCTTAACAAATGATCTAAGAGATATAAATTACAAGTTCGTATCAATACGAAAGGGATTTAATTGAATCATTTGATGACACATATTCAATTGAACATGGTTAACTTGTTGTTATGTTCACATTCAATGATTTAGTAGATTGAAATCACAAGTTTGTATGAAAATGAATGAGATTCAACTTATTCATATGATAGCTTATTGTTAATCTAATATGTTTAACTTGTTATAATGTCTATAATGAATAATTTAAACGATTAAAATCTCTAGTTTATGTAGATACAAATGAGACAAATGCATTCGTTTGATCCCTTGAAACTAATCCAATGAGTTGAACTTGTAGTTACATCTCTAACGAACGATTCAAGAGATTGAAATCCCAAGTTCGTATCAATACAAGAGGGTTTTAATTGATTCATTTGATCACACATATTTAATTGAACGTGGTTAACTTCTTGTTATATTCACATTCAATGATATAGGGGATTGAAATCACAAGTTTGTATGAAAATGAATGAGATTCAACTTATTAATATGAGCCCTTATGGTTAATCTAATATGTCTAACTTCTTATAATGTATATAATGAAAGATTTAAATGATTAAAATCAGTAGTTTATGTAGAAACAAATGAGACCAATGCATTCGTTTGATCCCTTGAAACCAATCCAATAAGTTGAAATTGTGGTTACATCTCTAACGAACGATCTATGAGATTGAAATCCCAAGTTCGTATCAATACGAGAGAGATTAAATTGATTCAGTTGATCACACATATTTTATTGAATGTGGTTAACTTGTTGTTACATTCACATTGAATGATTTGGTGGATTTAAATCACAAGTTTGTAAGAAAATGAATGAGATTCAACTCATTCATACGCTCCCTCTTAGTTAATCTAATATGTTTCACTTGTTATAATGTCTATAACAAGTGATTTAAATTATCAAAATCTCTAGTTTATATGGAGACAAATGAGACCAATGCATTTGTTTGATCCCTTGTATCTAATCCAAAGAGTTTAACTTCTTATTTCGTCAAAGTGAATGATTTAAGGGATTGAAATCACAAGTTTCTATCAATACGAGTGGGATTTAAGTGATTCTCTTGATCACACATATCTAATTGAATCTTCTTAACTTGTTGTTACATCTATATTGAATGATTTAGTGGATTGAAATCACAACTTTAGAAGAAAATGAATGAGATTCAAGTGATTCATTGCTCACTTATATTTATCCTAATGTGTCTTACTTGTTATTACATCTATAATGAATGATTTAAATGATTGAAATCACAAGTTCGTATTAAAATGAATGTGATTCATCTCATTTATAAGATACCTTTTAGTTAATCTAATATGTTTCACTTGTTATAATGTCCATAACGAATGATTTAAATGATCAAAATCTCTAGTTTACATTCATAGAAATGGGACGAACGCATTTGTTTGATCTCTTATATCTAATCCAATGAGTCGAACTTGTAGTTACATCCCTAACGAATGAACTAAGAGATTGAAATTACAACTTCGTATCAATACGAGAGGGATTTAATTGATTCATTTGATCACACATATTTAATTGAACATGGTTAACTTGTTGTTATAATCACATTCAAGGATTTAGTGGATTGAAACCACAAGTTTGTATGAAAATGAATGAGATTCAACTTATTCATATGATTTCTTATTGTTAATCTAATATGTTTAACTTGTTATAATGTCTATAATGAATGATTTAAACGATTAAAATCTCTAGTTTATGTAGAAACAAATGAGACCAATGCATTCGTTTGATCCCTTGAAACTAATTAAATGAGTTCAACTTGTGGTTACATCCCTAACAAACGATCTAGGAGATTGAAATCCCAAGTTCGTATCGATACGAGAGAGATT
The DNA here is from genome assembly GCA_011799765.1 of Nymphaea thermarum. NCBI lineage: Eukaryota > Viridiplantae > Streptophyta > Magnoliopsida > Nymphaeales > Nymphaeaceae > Nymphaea > Nymphaea thermarum. The sequence goes on along the minus strand of JAANDH010001685.1, from coordinate 2,433 downwards.
TATTTGATTCATTTGATCACACATATTTTATTGAATGTGGTTAACTTGTTGTTACATTCACATTAAATGATTTTGTGGATTTAAACCAGAAGTTTGTAAGAAAATGAATGAGATTCATCTCATTCATATGATCCCTTTTAGTTAATCTAATATGTTTCACCTGTTATAATGTCCATAACGAATGATTTAAATGATCAAAATCTCTATTTTACATGGGCAGAAATGGGACCAATGCATTTGTTTTATCCCTTGAAACTAATCCAATGAGTTGAACTTGTAGTTACATCTCTAAGGAACGATCTAAGATATTGAAATCCCAAGTTTGTATCAATACAAGAAGAATTTAATTGATTCATTTGATCACACATATTTAATTGAACATGGTTAACTTGTTGTTATATTTCCATTCAATGGTTTGGTGGATTGAAATCACAAGTTTGTATGAAAATGAATGAGATTCAACTGATTCATATGATCCCCTATTTTTAATCTAATATGTTTAACTTGTTATAATGTCTATAATGAATGATTTAAATGATTAAAATGACTAGTTTATGTAGATACAAATGAGGCGAATGCATTCGTTTGATCCCTTAAAACAAATTCAATGAGTGGAACTTGTAGTTACATCTCTAACGAACGATCTAAGAGATTGAAATCACAAGTTTGTATCAACACGAGAGGGATTTAATTGATTCATTTGATCACACATATTTAATTGAACGTGGTTAACTTCTTGTTATATTCACATTCAATGATTTAGGGGATTGAAATCACAAGTTTGTATGAAAATGGATGAGATTCAACTTATTCATATGATCCCTTATTGTTAATCTAATGTGTTTAACTTGTTCTAATGTCTATAATGAATAATTTAAACGATTAAAATCACTAGTTTATGTAGAAACAAATGAGACCAATCCATTTGTTTGATCCCTTGAAACTAATCCAATGAGTTGAACTTGTGGTTACATCTCTAACAAATGATCTAGGAGATTGAAATCCCAAGTTCGTATCAATACAAGGGAGATTTAATTGATTCATTTCATCACACATTTTTTATTGAATGTGGTTAACTTGTTGTTACATTTACATTAAATGATTTTGTGGATTTAAATCACAAGTTTGTATGAAAATGAATCAGATTCAACTCATTCATATGGTCCCTCTTAGTTAATCTAATATGTTTCACGTGTTATAACGTCCATAACAAATGATTTAAATTATCAAAATCTCTAGTTTATATGGATACAAATGAGACCAATGCAATTGTTTGATCCCTTGTATCTAATCCAATGAGTTTAACTTCTTATTACATCTATAGTGAATGATTTACGGGATTGAAATCACAAGTTCCTATCAGTACGAGTGGGATTTAAGAGATTCTCTTGATCACACATATCTAATTGAGTGTTCTTAACTTGTTGTTACATTTATATTGAATGATTTAGTGGATTGAAATCACAACTTTAAAAGAAAATGAATGAGATTCAAGTCATTCATTGCTCACTTATATTTAATTTAATGTGCCTCACTTGTTATTACATCTATAATGAATGATTTAAATGATTGAAATCACAAGTTTGTATTAAAATGAATGTGATTCATCTCATTCATATGATCCCTTTTAGTTAATTTAATATGTTTCACTTGTTGTTATAATGTCCATAACGAATGATTTAAGTGATCAAAATATCTAGTTTACATGGGTAGAAATAGGACCAACGCATTTGTTTGATCCCTTATATCTAATCCAATGAATTGAAGTTGTAGTTACATCCCTAACGAATGATCTAAGAGATTAAAATTACAAGTTTGTATCAATACGAGAGGGATTTAATTGATTCATTTGATCACACATATTTAATTGAATGTGGTTAAATTGTTGTTATATTTACATTCAATGATTTAGTGGATTGAAATCACAAGTTTGTATGAAAATGAATGAGATTCAACTTATTCATATGATCCCTTAATGTTAATCAAATATGTTGATCATGTTATAATGTCTATAATGAATGAGTTAAATGATTAAAATTACAAGTTTATGTAGATACAAATGAGTCCAACGCATTTGTTTGATCCCTTGAAACTAATCCAATGAGTTGAACTTGTAGTTACATCTCTAACGAACGATCTAAGAGATTGAAATTCCAAGTTCGTATCAATACGAGAGGGATTTAATTGATTCATTTGATTACACATATTTAATTGAACGTGGTTAACCTGTTAATATATTCACATTCAATTATTTAGTGGATTGAAATCACAAGTTTGCATGAAAATGAATGAGATTCAACTTATTCATATGATCCCCTATTGTTAATCTAATATCTTTAACTTGTTGTAATGTCTATAATGAATGATTTAATCGATTAAAATCACCAGTTTATGTAGATAGAAATGAGACCATCGCATTCGTTTGATCCCTTG
>JAANDH010001684.1:58000-71019 GCA_011799765.1 Nymphaea thermarum | reverse complement strand
GATGCGATCGCCGGAGCGCCGGCGGACGTTGAGGCAATCCTCAAGTTACGCTCCTCTCCTCCTTCACGTCCTCTATCAAGACACGGACCAGCCACCTCTTCTCGCACGATGGGTGCCAAAGAAAAAACAAGAGATGGAATCAAGGATCAACCAAGCAAGAAATTGCAGATTAGAGGCGGATGCACTTCACCGGATTAGCAAAAGACCCCTAGGAAGTGATGTGAATAGGGGGAGGCAAGCTTAGGAAGCGCCTAAGCACGCATATCTTCCTTCTTCTCTGGGAAGCAAGTCGACGGCACAAGGGACACCGGTGACGGCGACGGCAACAACACAAGGGCGACGGCACAGGTGCGACGGTGCAAAGAGTGACACTGGCGATGTCACAAACGGCGACGGTGGTATTGGGTGCAGCGGCACAAACCCTAGGCGGCGGCACAAACCCTAGGCGACGGCACAAACCCTAGGCGACGGCGCACACCCCAAGGCGACGGCGCAGAACCCTAGGCGACGGCGGAAGACCAGAGAGCACCCACGGCGATGGCGACGGTGTAACTGGCAGCCGGCGACTTGCTTAACTGGTAGTGGCGACGGCCGCTCAACAGGCGGCGGCAGCGGCGGCGCAACAGGCGGCAGCGCAAACAGCGGCGGCGGAAAGCAGGGGCGACGACACACGGACGGCGGCGGTGAAGACCCAAGGCACGACAAGAACCCGACGCCAGAACTTCAACGGCGTTGAGCGGAAACAACGTACACGACTAACGATCCTCAGAAGAAACACTCTTCTCCAACTTCGATGGCTCTGATACCATGTAGAAACGCAAACCACAAAGAGGAAGAAGAGAAGAGAAACACACGATGTACGTGGAAAACCTCAAACGAGGAAAAAACCACGGGAAGCTCTACCTAGGTGCACAACCGCAACCCTAAGAGAGAAAATATTTTCCACTTAATCAACATTTACACCACCAGTGAAAATATAAAGAGGGAGCTAAGAGAGGCCGCCTAGGGTACCGAGCCCTGTCTCGGTACCCGCGCCCCAAGTAACCGGGTCCAGATCTGGACCCGGTTCCCATAACAATATGTATTCTAACACAGATTAATAGCTATATATTGTAAATAAGAAAAACATAAGCATAATTAATGTATATACAACTCTTAGACTTGTATTTTTTATTACTTTGAGAATATATTTATTATTTCTGTTAATTTTACAGTTAAAATGAGTAGAACTATTTAAGCTACAGTCCATTACTATCATCAATACTTTCTCATGGGAAGAGAAAAACGAACATAAAATGAAGTAACTTCAATTGTCACTATCATAACTTGTTCTCAGCAGTAGAGAGAGAATAAGAGAAACATTCTCTACATCAAGCACATGTAGCCCATATCTTTTTCCTTTTGTACCCAGTTATTTACTCCATGTTACTAGATAAATGAAGCAATTTGTTGAGTGTAGTACATAAATGTGGTTCCTCATACAGGTATTTTGTTTTTACTTTCAAAGTAAAATGGCTTACCAAAGTAAAAAACAAGTCCTAAAGCTCATTTTGGAAAAGTCATAACTGTATATTTTTTGCCGAGACTGCCTCAGATTTATTGTGCTTAAAAATGATTGAAAAGGAAAAGCAAGAGAATTGATAATCAATGCCTGAATGGCAAAAGAAAAAAAAAAAGTGAAAAAGCAGAAAGAACAATCCTTTTTCTGTTTTAAACGTTTGCAGCCAACTATTAGTCAAATAGGCCAACCGGAAAGCCAGCCAAATAATAGTCAAATAGACCAAGCGGAAAGCAGTTACAAAAATATATGAAAAATGAAATTTTATATCACAAAATTTATATTAAAATAATCAAAAACTATAACAACCTGAATTTAACAATGGAAAGTAAAGGCATATATAATGGCCATAAAGTACTATGAGAATTTCACTGCTATATACCCCCAAGATCTTGAATTACTACATGCTTAAGGAATTTAAAACTCACGAAAGCTTCACTTCTTTGTACATAAGACATGTAAATCTTATCAATTCCTTTATTCTGGGAGAAAAGATGAAGGAGGGAGTTTTATTTATTCAGAAGTTCCCAATATATTTTGAAAGAGAATCTATATATCATCTCAATACAACCCATCTTGATGGATTTACGGAATTCCATTCTTTGCCGAGAGGCCCATGATTCAGATTCAAGTAGTAAGAACTAGCAAAATTACACTATTACAAAGAATAGGATTGAAAAAGTTACTATATAACTTATGTTCTTACGCATCAAAATTGAAATAGGCTTCTATATAATGGCAGGAAAAAAGCAAACGATAAAAAGTTCAGAGACAAAATTTTGCTCCCTGTTCACAACAGTCACCAACTAGTCATGCTGCCCAGCTAAGCTAGGCCAAAGGAAGCAGGGCAAACAATCTTGTGCATTTTGATATATCCAAACCCATATTTCATAAGTTCACATGTCATATCATTTCTTAAATCCAAATTAAATTTGCATAGCTTTCCATTATACACTTGAGTCAAACTTATATTTCCAACCAAAATGTTACAGTTGGAAGCAACATAATCCTTAACATATTGAACGGTATGCAATTTTACTTCACAACCATATGCAGACATGGATCCAACGCTTGCTAATAAATTCAATTTTTCATGAGATAACCAGGAACTGAATTTGAGATGTACCAAAAATTTTGAATCTGTCGAACAAAAAAAAAACGCAGAGAACACAAAATGTAAACATGGAAAATCCTCAACACGAGGAAAAAAAAAACCAGAATATTAGGAGATGATTCCAGCGCTCATCAGCTGCTAGTCACTCTCTCTCTTAATTCTCATTAACACACAAATTAGGGTTACACAGGTTACTTAAATAGGACCCAACATGAACTGCTCCTTTGGAATGCGTTGGATCGGGTCCAGACCCAGACCCAGTCATACATAACATGTCAAGGCTCCGCCTCAAGTTGGGCATACAAGTTGACCATGTCCAACTTGAATACATTTCTCTCAAATGAAGTATATGGCAAGGCCTTCGCCAGTGCATCAATTGTTTGATCTTCGAACTTCATATAGGGAAGGACAAACTCTTTAGCATCAGTTCTCTGAAATGAAATGACAATTAATCTCCACATGCTTCATTCTATCATGTAACACCGGATTGTTGACCAAGTTCATAGCAGACTTGTCATCACAACACATCTTTATTGGACCCTCAGTTTTGATTCCAATGTCAGCCAATAGTACTTTCAGCCACAATGGCTCGGAGACTCCCACGGCTACAGCCCTATATTCAGCCTCAACATTGGAGCAGGAGCAAACGTCTTGTCTCTTACTTGACCACGAGATTTCCTCCCAAGTAAATACAATAACTTGAGGTGGATCTCCTGGTATCCACTCATCGTGCCCAGTCAACATCTAAATCACCTTCAATCTCAAGGGAGTCTTCCTTAACATACAAGCGACCCTTGCCAGGACTTCTCTTTAAGTAACATAAAATCCTATCAATTGCCTTTAAGATAACATCAATGGGTGCATGCATAAACTGACTCATCACATTCACAACAATGGTAATATCAGATCTAGTAAGAGTGAGATAGATCAACTTCTCAACAAGACGTTGATATCTTTCCTTTGCTTCTTCACAAAAGGGCTCCTCATCTCTGAGGTTGAGTTTGTCTCCAGCATCTATAGGAGTAGAAGCAGGTCTACATCCAAGTTCTCCAGTCTCCTTTAATAAATGTAGAGTGTACTTTCTTTGATTTAACACAAGACTTGTGTCTGACCTAGCAATTTCAATTCCAATGAAATATTTTAACTTGCCAAGGTCCTTGAGGTCAAACTCGATAGCCAACAGTTTCTTTAACTTCGTTATTTCATCTTCATTATTACCTATGACAATCATATCATCAACATATACCAACAAAAGAGTTACCTTGTGCTCCATTCTCTTTACAAAGAGAGTATGATCCCCATTTCCTAATGATATCCATGTTGTCTCATTACGCTCAAACCATGACTGAGGAGATTGCTTGAGCCCATACAAGACTTTCTTCAACCTGCAGCATTTCTAAGTTCCTCATATCCTGAAGGCACGCACATATATACTTCCTCTTTGAGGTCTCCATCTAGAAATGTGTTCTTAACATCTGGTTGGTACAACTTCCAATCCTTTACTACTGCTAAGGAGAGGATAATTCTAATAGTCTTTATCTTTGCAACAAGAGCAAACATTTCCAAGTAACCAATCCCATATGTTTTACTAAACCCCTTGGCAACCAGATTAAACCCATTGGCAACCAAGCGAGCTTTGTACCTGTCCACACTTCCATCTAGTTTATATTTAATGGTGTAGACCCACTTGGATCCTACAAGATGGGCTGCTTCAAGGATATTTACCACCTCCCACATTTTAGTTTTAGTCAATGATTCCATTTTTTCTTGCATCGCATAAGTCCACTTGGGATTACTTTGAGAGTCAGTAATAGTCCTGGGAATCACAACTATAGAAAGAGAAGGTATAAAACATTTGTAGTTCTTGCTAAATTTAGAATATGATATGAAATTACCAATAGGGTGTTGAGTACATGACTTTATACTCTTTTTGAGAGCAATGGGTAGCTCTTCATTTCCAGCTTCTGTTTGACTACCCCCGTCTGACTACCCCCGACTGACATCTCACGGGCACAACTTGGGTCAGCCAGGGAAGGTGTGGGATTAGGATTGGGATCAGCGTCACCAGTCAACTCACCAGCTAGCTCTGTTGCAATCGATTTTCTCCTAGAATAAACCTACCCAAACAAGCGGTCATGCTCCTCCTCATTTCCAGTTGAGCATTCATCATCCTTTTTGTGCTCTAGAAAGTTAGTAAACTGAATCCCTTGATTTCAGAAATACTCTTCCCTTCTTGTGGACCTCTCCCTCTGAAGAGAATTCTCACCAAAATAGGAAACATGTTCCATGAAAGAGACATCATGAGTTATATATACATGATAAATGGAATGGTCTACACACTTATATACTTTTTGAGTAGGAAAACAACTAAAAAACAGGCCCTTAATCGGCTTGGGGTCAAGTTTTTTTATATTGGGACTGTGATTGTGGATAGAACAGACACAACCAAAAACCCGAGGTGGAAGAAAAAAAGGTTCATCACTATTACCTAACATAGAATGAGACATATGTCCATTCAACACACGATTAGGCATATGATTAATCAAATATGCACTGGTTAGCAAAGGATCCCCCCCATACTTCTTTGAAAGATGTTGGAACAAGAGAGCCCTGGTGTCATTTAGCAACTGATGATTCTTGCATTCAGCAACCCCATTTTGAGGAGGGGTATAGCTACAAGATGCCTCATGAACAATCCCTCTTTGCCGAAAAAAACTATCGACAGAGTGACACGTACACTCACATGCATTGTTAGAGTGGAAGGTCTGAACATGTAGCATTTTATATCATTTCAGGTCGGGCTGGACCCGAACTCCAAGCATGAAAAGGAGCCCGACGCCGGCTCTCTCTTCCTCTTTGTCTCTTCTTCCTCGTCTTCTCTCTGCCTCCCTCTTTGTTGCCCTCTCAGCTGCAAGTGAGCACCAACGCAGAGAAGAAGAAGGCAGAGGATTGTGCAGTAGCGAAGGAGGTGAACGCCGCAGCGGCAACGCATAGGTGAGTCGTCGGTCTCTCCCTCTGTCTCTTCTTTCTTCTTCTTCTTCTTCTTCGTCCTTCACCACACCTTTCCCTCTCTCTACTAGCCGTCTCTCCGTTAGCACCCTCCTTCTGCCCGCGCTCTCTCTCTCTCTGCTCGAGCTCTCTCCCCGTCTCTTCTGCCTCCTCCTCTCCATCTCCCCATTTCCCGCTCGATTTCCCCTCTCTGCCTGTCTCTCCCCTCTATCCGAACTCTCTCTACCAGTCTCCCCTCTCTGTCAACACCCTCTTCTCTCGCACACTCTTTCTCTTCTCTACTCTCCCGTCCCACTGCTTGCACCACCTCCTTACCGCCAGCCTCCTCCCACTCACATCTCTTGTGTTCTCTCTCTCGTTTTCAACGTCCCTCTCTCTTGTTGTCCCCAAACTCCTCCCACCAAACCATCCCTCTCAGCCAAACTTCATTCTCACAGCCGAATGCTTCTTTTTACAGCAGACCCCTCTTTGGATCTATCTTTCGCTAAACCCCTATTTATCGTTGTTTGGTCAGTTTGCAGCTTGGGGATGCATCTTTATCCTCATACAAGTGACATGAAGGTGTTGGTGGCGATGGCATTTTGTGATTTTAGCTGTTTGGAGATCAATCAAATTTTTGAAGTGGCTGCCGGGAGCATTGCAGCAGTTTGAACTCTAAAAGTGGGGTGAGCAAGGTCTGATCGAGCCTAAATTGTTTAATATTTTATGTTAGCGCATGTATAATTATTGATTGAGCATGCTAGACTTAAGATTGGAAGATATAAAATGCATGTTAGCGGCGTTGCTATTTCGGGGAAAGTCTAGGACTATTTTGAAAAGGATGAGGATCTCTGTGTATAATTATCTTCCTCGCATGATGGGTTAATTTTCGAAGTGATTAGGAAACATAGTAGAGATTTGATGTGGTTGAGAAGATGTAGGACCGTCGTTACGAACACGTGGCACACGCTATTATCGATGTGTGTATTATGTTGTTGGTTGAGAAAGAATATGTAAGTTGGTAAGCTTAATTGTGGGGTTGACGCCTCGACTTGTAAAGCAAGTGAGAAGCGTATTAGTGATTGGTTGAATCGAAAGCTCGGAAATGATAATTGTTTGGTCACAACCTCTAGGGGTTGGAAAGAAACCTTTTGGAGGGCTTTGTGGGCTGATACTACCTGCCGGCACCCTCTTGAGGCGATGACATGCCTCAATGATTATGTTCATACTCGTAAATGATGTAAAGCAAAGCGAGTAGAGAACTTATTACTTGCTTATGTTTGCAGGTACACTGGGCACGTCGTGTAGACCTTGAGTAACAAGACTTGAAGCACGAGACATTTTGGTATTTTGGCAACGTGCGACAGGTATGGCGGCATTCTAGGCAAATCTCTGCCTGGGGCCAACTTTTGAATGTGTGTTTTCAGGATCATTGGATCCTATGATTGTGATGTGATTGAATGAATGTATGCATGAGAATTGAATGCTTATGTGATGAGTTTTGTTTTTAAAATTACTATGCAATTGCATTTGCATGCTAGCAATGATAACTGCTTAGAACAGATGAGGTGCAGTATTGAGTCGAGTATCTTCTTGATTCCAATTGTGTATTAGAAAGCATCCTATAATGATAATTGCCTAAGATAGCTACGAGCCAATCACGGATCGAGATTACTCTTCGTGGTTTGGCTAATTTTGAAAGATGTGATTGACGTGTGCGACTAATGTGAATGTTGTGATATGTTGCACATGCATTGTTGTGGGCATGAATGCAAATGAATGAAATTGAATGATAGTTGTACCCGTAATGTTATGATGGCTAGCTAAGAATTTTAACTATATGTGTAGCCCTCATGTGGAGGCAATTGGAGGTATGGGTGCCCTCGCGAAGTGAACTGGTGCGACCTGCCCTTGTAGCTGCTGAATGAACACCAATTTGCAGTCGCTTCCCAAGATCTATTGGGGTTGAACACGCCGAAGGAGGATGAAAGGATAGGGATTACAATTTGAGCCCAAGTCGGACAGCAGCCCCGACTGAAATTTAACCCCTAGGACTGGAATACAAGGATAGATTTCCCTTCCCAAGTCTTCTCCTACTACAGTCAATAATGGTGTGTGAGGCTTTACAAGCAATAACGATACAATTTTAGCTCTCTTCCTCACTCAACATCCATTCATTCATTTCATGCCAAACCATACATACAATTCCTAGAACGAGCAATCCACACCCTTCGCCCTAGGTAAGTCCAGCAGCTTGGGAATGTGTCCTCGGCTAAATGAGCTTTGGAGGATTCCCTAATGGCTGCAAACCCGAAGGTATGAAGGCCAATGAATCCTCGGTATTCAGCAATTACACCACAGCAAACCTCTCTGTGATCAGCTGCTGCAGCGTTCTCCTAGCTGAGTTCGTCTTCTTCAGATTCACCTCAAATAAACCAAATTACAGCAGGTCAAGAAATGAATTATTAGAAGTACAGAGAGTAAGGAGGTTCTGCACTTCACCGATCAGCGTATGAACCCCTGTTGATTGTGGAATAGGGGGTAACAGGTGCCCCATTCAATGCCGGCAGCGCGTTCTTCAAAAGTGCAGGTTCAGTTCAGGAACCAGCACGTTACAGCAGCTAGCATTAATCATTCTGAAGCTGCAAATGAATATAGCAATCAAGCAGATGCAAAGTCTGGCTTGAGTCATGGAGAATGCACCAGAGGACTGATTTCACCCAAATCCATAGAGAAATTGGGGAAACTAGCGAGAATCACTCTCGCAGGTGTGAAATTAGAGTTCCAACCCCTGCTGCTTCAAAAATTCACATCTCAGCGCACAGATCTTCAAAAATCACGAAATTTGGACCGGAAGAAAGCTAAGGTCTGGAGGAATAGACGTTCCAAAAATCAGCTGCAAAGTTGTTTCCAGCTGATGGCTCGTTGAGCTTGAAGTTGCGCCTGATTCTGCCTGAATCAGCTTGTCGCAGGGTTCAGGTGATGGTCTGGAGTCAGTCTCCTTCAAAAATTCACCAAAATTCGACCGTAACTCGGATTGAGCTGAAATTTGAACCAGTGATAGACAAGATATTAAGGATCAAATGCCCAAAGTTTCAGATCCAAATTCACTTCCAATCAGTCACTCGTTGAGGATGAAATCCGGCCCCAGTTCTGGTCATTGCAGGAACAGCGCCGCCGATTTCCGCCAATCGCCGCCGCGATTCCGATCTGCTCCGGTTAATTGGCGCATTCAACTCCGATTCTGCTCAAATTTTTGCCAGTGTGATCCTCTGATGATTACTGAGATGCCTGTACCATTTTCCTCTTTAGATCTACCCCCAATTGCCAGGAATTTGCCGATTATCAGAGAGTTCTGTCACTGCTCCAGAACAGAGTCTCTGCGCTGGTTCTCTTCACACAGCAGCTCGATCTGTTGGATCAAACTCTTCTGTATCTCTACGCAGGTGTGAATTCAACAGTCATGATCAAAATACGTCGAATTAAGATCGATTCAACTAGAGAAAAGATCGATCTAAGTCAGACGTTAGGTGATCTGTCGTAATCAGCAATAGATCTCGCCTGAACTCGTCAGCACCTATCCTCTTAGATCAATGCTTCGATCTAGGATGGATCTAATCGATCTGCTCCTCACGTTAGACGAGAGAATTCTCGAATCGTGCTGAGTGTCAGCTTCAGCTCCTTCGATCGGATCACAGATCCAATCCTCGGTAAAGATCCTACGGAGTCTAGATTCTTACCGATAGGAATTGATCTCCGGCTATCGTGCAACAGTCTGCAAATAATCAGACCGATCAGCAACTTGGCTCACGATCAGATCTGTCCTTTCCCCGTCCAGGCCTCTAGACGCTCCTGTGATGAAGAACGCCTGCGCCTTGGTCGGAATTAGTTCAGCTGCTCGGAAATGATGTCGTCTGCAGTTCTGGTGGAGTTCCCAGCTCCTCCTCTCTGGTTCTGCACATGGTTCTTCTTCTCCGGCGAGAATTCCTCGTCGGCTAAGACTTTGGCGCCACAATCCAGTGGCCTGGCCCTTACGCGGGAGAAAATTCCAATTTTATTGATTCAAATTGTCAAAAAGATACAAATTTGGGGCAGTCTCCAGCTTATATACCGTTGGACTGTCTCGGGTTTAACCCGCCGTCTCGGACCGAGATGAGTACAAGACCAGACTCCAAAATCAAAACAGAAACGAATACAATGACTCGGCCTGGGCTTGAACCCAGCCATGACGCGCTCAGGTTAGCCTGAGCTCATACATGCTGAACCTGACCCGAACACCTCTGACCTTCGTCCCTGATCTATTGACTACTGACTCGTTGTGCGCTTATCCCTCGGCGTCGTCGGCTATACGTTCACATAATATCCTTATTCTGTGATAGTCCCTGTGCTTCTGTCCGCGTTCCAAGTGGGTGTGTATCATGAACCAACCTCATGAGCTAGCCAGTCATTTTGTAAATATGCTTCATAATGATACGTAAGAAAGAATAAGAGATGAGAGGTCAGTGGATTGTAGCTATGTGTTTGGGAGATGTCATGCCGTCACCACTAGTCTCGCCTGCTCAGAACGCAGGCGGTGCAAGGCTTGAGGGTACCTTTGTGTGATGTGCTTGGAGCGTTGGGCTCCTGCCTTCCCAAACTGGGTGTCCTAAGGAAGGCTGAACAACTCTCCTTGGAATTCACACATCCATGGATGATTGTTCTTCCACTACAGCGTGAATGAATCCATATCGTTTCGGGCCACCACGGGGGTTACCTCCCGACTGTAAGTCGCTCGTGGTGTGCGCGTGCCTGTGTTTGCAGCCACAGGAAACGTCAATTCACTAAAGCTAATGTAAATGAAAAGAATGTGAATGATGTCTTTGCAGCCACAGGAAATGTCAATTCACTAAAGCTAATGTAAATGAAAAGAATGTGAATGAAGTGTATGTGAATGAAGTGATTGTAAATTATGTGTTTAGGCATGAATTACATGTGACTATTGAATGTGTTATTGTGGCAATTGAGTGGCCTTTGCTCGTCGTGGTATATGTGAGGGGCTTCCATGACAAGTCATGAGTTGCATGGCCCATCACGACATGATAGTGGTTTGCTTTCATAATTGTTATATCCTAGATTTGAGCCCTTCCCTTAGAGGGTTAGGGATTTATTTGGTGTGTTGTCATATTGCGAAGGCTAAGTCTTCAATTCTTATTTTTCAGGTTTTGGCGGACCGGGACAACAGGTTGACCAAATGGCTCTATTCACATACTACTGGGAAGGTTTTGGGTCTATTGTAGTGCCAACGTGTCGTGTTTTGGTCTTATTGATATCTTGTTTTTGTTAGACATCAATGTTGTGAGTGGGACATTTTTGTCATACGTGTTATTGAGAGATATGAAGTGAATTTTGTATGAACTGAATTTATTATCTAATGAAAAGTTTGCCCCATTGTCTTTGACTTGCATAGCTCATTTCCTTTTGAATCGTTGTGTCATCGCACCTCAATGTTTTATGTTTTAAGAAAGGAGGTGTGATAGAACAAAAGCTCCAAACTGAGTTTCCACAAGGATCATGGTTACAATGACATTGGGCACTTCACTACGGTCCTTCAGAAAGTACACAAAGATGTTATAAGAATAATCATCTATAAATATAATAAATTACTGAAAACCATGACAAGAGAGAATTCCCGAAGGCCCACACACATCCGAATAGATGGAAGCAAATACTTTATTAAAATGATTTGTGAAAATAGGGTACGAAGCTCTATCATGTTTAGCCAAATGACAAACATCACAAGATGTCATGGTCATATCTAAACTAGAAAATAAGTGAGGAAACAACTGTCTAAGTACTCCCAATGATGGAAGACGCCCAAGTCTCTCATGCCACTACAAGACAAGCTGAAGGAAGTCCTCTCTACTCTTCTTCGTCCTATTAACCACCATCACGAGAGCTATAGCAACTGACATAGGTAATTGATAGAGACCCTTAAAAGCCAAACCAATCTCAATCCTCTTCTCCATCACCACATCTTGCAACACACAATGATTAGCAGAAAAAATAAGTTCGCACTTCAATTCTTTCGTAATCTTGCTAATAGACAAGAGGGGTAAGGAAAAGTGAGGAACATGTAAGGCATAATAAACCAAGAACTTGTTTAACAGTTAGAGACTCTCTTTCTCGGCTATGGAAATAGATGAACCATTGGCTAGAGAAACCTGTTCCTTCTGAGAAGAGAGCTTATATTCATGAAAAACCTTAAAATTTTCAGTCATATGGTATGTAGCATCACTATCAACAATCCACTCACCCGAACAAGAATTACCCTTTTCACCAGAGATTGCAAGGGTCAGATTGACTTTCACATCATCTGATGACTCAACCTGACTACTATCAATGCAGCTCAGGTATGCACGAAGCTCACGAATCTGATCGGCAGAGATTGTTGGTTTTTCCCTAGTTAGATTTGCAATTTTAGAGATAAGCTTCTTCCCACTAGAAGTTCTTCCACGACTATTTTTCTTCTCGGGATGAAGATCTCAGCAAAACTCAATGGTATGACCAGATTTCTTGCATCGAGTACACTACCGAGAAACAAGACAGCAAAAATATGTGCAGCTGATGCAGGCCACGACAGTAGCTTAAACGGCGGACACTAGCGGTAGTGGCAGAGGGTGAGGGTGAAATCGGCAGAGAAATCTACTTGAGCTGCATGACAGAGAAATCTGTATGAGCTCTAGGGTAGTGGCGGCAAAGGAGAGGACAACGCCGAACTAGAATAGCGAAAGGATTTGGGCGTCAACAAAGGAGAGTGCAGCAATGACCGGAAGGCGATGCAATGCTGGGGGCTACGACAGCAAAGGCGGATGACGCAGTATTAGAGGAGGCGACAACAGAAGAGGCGGGTGTTAGGAAGAAGTGCAACACCGGCAACAGCAGGAAGGCGATGCTCTCAGGCGGAAGGCGGCGACAGTAGGGAAGGCGACGACCCCAATGAAGGCAATGGCAGACGATGACGGCAGGGAAGGTGAAAACAGGGAAGCCAACGATCTCAGGAAGAAGGTGGCGATGGAAGGGCAGGCGGCAATAACAGCAATTGACTAGATGTAGGTTGTGACAGCTCAGACGACGACGACAAAAAAAATGGACGACAACAGCTCAGGCGACCACGGCACAAGGGGCAACCGAGAAGAAGAATAATCCGGTCGGTGGGTCACACTCCTCCAATCGAACAGGGTTCCACCGAGATCTCCGACTGAGGAGTCTGTCTGAGCATTTTTGGCGGTCGATGGTCGCCGGTTGCGGTGATTGTGTTCCTTGGATTAGGCGGAGCTCTGCAGCAAGGCAGTGGCTTACACGTCCCCCCCCCCCCCCCCC
>JAANDH010001684.1:38517-50006 GCA_011799765.1 Nymphaea thermarum | reverse complement strand
CAGAGCTATGGCTCAAACAGCAGCAGAAATGACATGGGCTAGATCTATGCTATCCAGCCTAAGTGTATCAATCTCACCTCCTATGAAGATGTATTGTGACAATCAAGCAGCCACACACATTGCAAACAATCCTGTTTTCCATGAAAGAACTAAACATATTGAAGTGGATTGCCATTACATTCGAGATCTAGTTCAAGCATGAACCATTGCCACTATTCATGTCCCTTCAGAAGATCAAGCAGCAGATATCTTCACCAAAGCTCTCCCTATTGGTGATTTCTCTAGATGTTGTGACAAGCTGAGCATGTTTAATATGTATGCTCCAGCTTGAGGGGGAGTGTTGAAATGAACAAAAGTTTATGTTTTAGGGGGTTCGGTGTAATATTAAAGAGTTATAGCTCTCTTTAATATTTTTATGTTTTTGCTTATGGTATTGTGTAAAACTCTTGTTTTACCCTAATCTCTTTTATAATAGAGATTAGGGCTATCGTAATGAATTGAACTTCCTCAATCTCTCGATTGCCTCTCTCTCTCTCTCTCTCTCTCTCTCTCTCTCTCTCTCTTTTCTCCGCTGCAACAACTGCTATGGCCCTACTTAAGATGTGTAAACCCTAATTTTGGTGTGTGAATGATAATTAAAGAAAGAGAGTGTCTAGCGGCTAGTGGGCATCAGTCCTCCTCACCCGTGGTTTTCTCCCTTTAGTTGAGGGGTTTTCCACGTTACATCTGTGTGGTCATCTTTCTATTTGTTTTTATTGTTTCTACAAAAAGTATATTTGTGTTGCATAAGAGTCAAAATATCATCCTTTCTATCAAGCTCGACACCCAAAAAATACTAGAGTTACCCGAGATCTTTCATCTTGAATTGTTGCTTCAACACTTAACATTTATGTCACCTGAGTGCAGGTGTAGGTGCGGCGTTGCAGAGAGAGTATTTTATTATTATTATTATTATTATTAAATTTAAGAATAGATAGTCTGCATAGTTCACTTTTTGTCATAAATGGACAAATGCACATACACGTGAATAACACAATTACACAAGTACACATTACACAACCTGATTCATAATAAGAAAAATCAGAAACCAGCAATAGGGACGAAGGAAGAATCAAAATATAAAGAAACCAACAGAGTTCAAAGAAACCACTCAACCAGCATAGACTATATACTGCGTAACTGCAGTCTGCAGCTATCCAGATTTTACAAAAATCAGAATATAAAACAAAAGCAGCACTGGTTTTTTAATCAGAATGAATGCCTATAAATAAGTTTAAAGAGTTATCCGCTATTCTAAAGAGCTATCCACTATTCATTATCATAAATTGCAATGCAGAAAAAAAACCAGTGAAAAATTTTAATATCAGTAACAAAAACAAGTTATTTTGCGAAGCTACAGAGCAAGAATCACAAAAACATTCAATCACATAAGAATGAAAACATGGACGAAAACGACAGAGACCACAAATTCTAGAAAAAATAAAAAATAAAGGATACATTAGGTAAACATAAAAGGCAGGTACCAAACATGCATGCTAAGAGGGACGAAGAAGAAGGACGAAAAAGAAGGACGAAAAAGAGGGACGAAGAAGAAGGGACGAAGAGAGACGAGGAAGAGGGACGAAGAAGAAGGGACGAAGAGACGAAGAAGAGGGACGAAGAAGAAGGGATGAAGAGAGACGAGGAAGAGGGACGAAGAAGAAGGGACGAAGAGGGACGAAGAAGAGGAAATAGGGAAAGAAGAAAACTTGATGCTGTCGAATGGAGATGATGCCACGGACGCCAGTCGCCGAATGGAGAGGTAGCTGCCAGTGGAAGAGACGAACGCAGGAGAGAGACAGCAGCAGCAAAGGGGCAACGACGCAACGTCGACGTGGGTGCCCGATCGACTTTGTGAAAAATAAAAACAAAAAAAAAACCCTAAAAATTGGACCAAAATAGACCGACTCGCATTTGACCACACCCAACTCACGTTTGATGCGAGTCAAGTACGAGTCGGAAAAGGACGATTTTAGTCGGGTGCAGCTGACTGCACCCGACTCTTGTTTGACCACTTCGGGTACGCACCCACACCCTCATCGCATCGACACAGGTGCAAGGCCAAAAATGGCGCACCCAGGTGGCTTAGCTTAACATGAGATATATGACATGGAGAATTTCCAGTAAGAACTATGTCATGTACATATATGAGTAGCTGAGTTGTAATTTCACTTATATGATATATGAATAACGAATGGTCAAGTGACCTTTTGAGAAAACTAGCTTGCTGGACATGGAGAGAAAATCTATCAAACCATGAGCGAGACGCTTGCTTAAGCCCATATAACGATTTTTGTAACTTGCGTACCCATCAAGTTGGTTCATTGGTAGCATAACCTAGGGGTTGTTCCATGTATACTTCTTTTAGAAAACCATGAAAAAAAGCATTTTCAACATCCAACTGATATAAAGTTCATCCATGTGAGATTGCAACAGAAATGATAACCCGGATCGTTCCCATCTTGATAACTGGATTGAAAGTCTCATCATAATCTTTCCCGTACTGTTGGGTGAAGCCTCTGGCCACAAGACGAGCCTTACATCTATCAATACTTCCATCATGTTTATATTTGAGTTTGTAAACTCATTTTGAACCCACTACATTCTTATCATCTGGACGAGGAACAATCTCCCAAGTTTGACATTCATTTAAAGCAGCCATTTCTTCATTCATGGTCTTGATCCAATATTTGCTCTTGCATGCATGTTCATAACATTTTGGCTCCAGATTTTTGCTCAATTCTACCATAAAAAGCTGAAAATCTAAGGAGAAGTTATCATAACTTACCCACCTATCAATAGGGTGTCGCACACGTTATGATCTACGTAGCCAAGTAATGGTAGTTTCTGGAGCAGTTGCTATAACTGATCGTCGAGTATATACCATTCCTAAAAAAACGATTAGGTGAAGACGTGTTGTCCGTCTGAGCAAATGGAGGCGTGTTGTCCATCTGAGCATTTGAGGCTGCCTCAAATTCATCAATAATCATGTCACTGTGTGCATGGCATGCATCAGCTCATTGGTCTAATATTTTAGCATTTACCCATGGATCATATGTATTATCCCTTGCATTGAATCTTGCATGTGGTTCCTTTAAGTCCTTCAACCTAAGGTCTATGTCACACGGCAAAAAGGGGTCGCACCTGTGTCGACACGACGCTGGTGCAGCTCCGACATGCATCACCACCAGATGGAGTCTCAAAGAAGACACGAGAGGAAGAGAAGAGAATAAGTCTGCACAAGAAAGGAGAGAAAAGGAAAACGATGGCCTTGGGTAAGCACCCGCCCCTTGTCATTACTTAAACTAATTACACTTAACTATCACAAATAAAATACACAAAAGAATAATAAATATTACAAAGTTTGCCAACGCCCATGTGCTAGTCGGGTCTGACTTGTGGGTCGGGTCTGACTTGACCCAAACCATAACTTAACACAGTTGACATCCATAGTCCACTGGCGACCAACAACTCGATGACTTAAGGCATCTGGCCACAGGTACATCTCAAGATGTAGTGATCAGCTCCCTACCTTCTAATGTGCAGTGCCTCCACACGCTCCTTAGGGTTCCTCGTAAACTTAGATGTTGGAGGAGGAAGGATGACAGAAGGTGAGATAGAAAGACAAGGGCGCTCAAACCTATGCTTCAGGGGATCCCAGGGTAGACGTGCACTCTAATACAGTGTTGCGATAGATTTTGGGAAAGAGTAGTAAAAATTGTATTCCATAACCCTAGTCCTATGTTAATATAGGAACAAGGGCACAATCAAGAACCTTTACATAATAAGTCCATACACTAATTAGAAATAATAAAAAGAGGTTTATAAAAGTAACACTTAACTTCTATCATCCTAACTATTTACTAAAAGAGTGTCTACGATATAATTACTAACAAAAATATAGATTGCAGCTAATAAAATTAGGATATAACACTAAAGAACTGACAGCCAAACCCAAATTAACTCAGTGGTGGTAATCTATCTAGGAAGTTTGTGTAACATAGCAAGATGATAGGATGCTGCTAACAAAATTTTGATACAAATGCCTTTGCACCACCATTTCCAACTATAAGAGAAAATAAGACTATCGTACAGATGCAATGAAGATTTAAAACTGCTTACCTTCAGTTTGGGCACTTAAAGCATCATCAAATTCCTTTCGAAGGCGCTCGGAAGTAACCTTGTCAGAATCTCTACAATGAGAAAGATATTTCATTTCAATCAATGTGGGCAATTACAATGAACTTGGTACCCAGAAACATTTACAATTTCAGTAAAATTTTAAAATTTGGAAATAGCTACACAATAGGACATAAATTTGGCACGTTAGGATGTCCACAAAAATTCTTTATTTATTTAGCTTTGCCTATAATGTAATTTTATTTCAAGATTCTTTTCATTGATTCCCATAGTAGAATCTAGTACATATTAGTTGTTGTCCTTCTTGTCATCTTTTCGGTTGAAGCTATAACCCTCTACATCTGGGAGACCAGGAGTGTAAAGGACTGAAACTATCAAGAACCATATTAACCTAAAATTGCACACAAGCAATTCAATCATTGAATCTAACCATGGCAATGCCACCCAACCTTCTACATCTGGGAGACCAGCAATGTAGAGGAAGGACTGAAAGTATCAAGAACCATATTAAACCAAAATTGCACACAAGCTATGTCACCACGGTACGTGGGGGAGACCCGCGTACCATACTGGCACACTGGTACGCTAAAACGGGTACGCGGGTATGGTGTGGTACATTTGAATCGGGTTTCGGGCCTGAACCAAATCCAAACCATAATAATATGTAAAACTTACCCACCCACAATGCTTGACAGACGACGCTTCTCCCTCTTCAATCTTCAACCACACTTTTGTTTTTCTAATTTTTTTAATTTTATTTTTTGAAATTAAAAATATATGATTATCGCCGTACCAAGATTGGCAAAAACGCCGTACCCATACCTGTTTTCCCATACCCGTATGAGCACCGGTACCCGTCCCTATGTGCCATAGCACACAAGCAATTCAATCATTGAATCTAACCATGGCAATGCCACCCAACAATATCACGGCTCTCTCGTGATTTTTTTCTCCTTGTGAAATAAAACCTTATGAATATAAGTTACAATAAAGAATAAAATAAAGTTTCATTTTTGAGCAATAAAATTGGCTAAAAGGCCTCAAAACATGCATTATATGGATATTGATCATCCAATTAATAGGACAGATTGAGATTACATCTCTACCAATCACGTGAACCAAACAATCAGAAGCACCATATCAGAACAAACCAATTTACATATGACCTAGAAAGGTACTCAATACATGTGAATTTTTTTCTTCTGCTATGGAAGAAATTACAAGTCTGTGTAGATACCTTGTCAGCCGATCACTTAGTTGCTCATGCTTTTTCAGAATATTTGACACTGCAGAGTAAATGGAAAATACCAACGGTTTTGAATGCGAGTAAAACAAATTTGAAATCCCAAATCAGAGAGAAGCAGTTTGAGATCCTTACATCTAGCTCGTGTAGTGTCCAGTCGAAAATCCGCTTCCTGCAGAAAACTCTATAGAAGAGAAGAGAAGAAACCTTGACTAAGTTGCCTAAACTTGCATGAAACTCTAGAGAAGTATCTCCGGAGAATTAAGTACTTCATGAATGACAATTACCAATATTCAATCATGAACCAGTATTTACAGTCAATTGACAACATAATTCAACACTGTTAAAGAGTCAGGCACAAGATTGGTTAACTTGTTGAGATAGTTTCTTTTTGCCAAAAGGTTATATTCCAGTATCCGATAGTTTATTTTTGCAAAAAGTTATATTCCACCGACTTTCCAATATTTATTAGTGCACATTCAATAATTATCATTCCCCTTCAGTCAAAAAGTTACTATTATATAATGACTAGTATCTTAAGCAATAGGGGCCTTCTGCACAGCCTTCTTTGTCTAAAACTCTAAATCCTGCAATTATACTGTCTTCCTATACCTCAAGATACTGTAACTAAATTCAAAAATTTTAAAAAATGAAATATTCTACAGGAAAGGCTCCAAACTGTGAGCAAGCAACTGAAAATCTGTTGGAAGTGAACACTACATTTTGCAGGGGCAAAGAACCCTCAAAAAAGTTATCAGATTTTGTAAACGTATTTCAGCCTCCGGATGATCAAAGGGAAAAAGATATCCAGACAAACATGAGCAATTCCAAATATTATAAACTGAAACCAACAGATAGTATATCCCAAAACATGATTGGTTGTGACTTTTTCATGAATAAATCAAGTCGCGGCTTTTTCATGAATGAAACTAATTGCAACCTTTGTTCTGATATATCATGTTGTTGCCAAAAAAAATGAAAGTGCTGCATGGTTTATGACCCTTTCAGAAACTAAATGTTATTTGACGAGGCAGCCTGTCAATAACCAAATACTTAAAGAGGCCATGAAACCCCGTGCCCTACAATTTCAGCAAATATCTTTCAACGTCTATCACTAACAAATCTCCATTTTTTTTTAATCTTCTGCATACATATTATTTTTGTATCACTGCTTCTTGCATTTTATTCCTTCATTTAACCCTTTAAAGAAAATTTTATGGACAATAATTTTTGCTCCTCTCATGTTTCCAGTTAAAAAAAATAAATAAATAAAGGATCATTTATTTCAAGTTAAATAGTTTTTCATCTAAAGCATGTGAAATGGCTATATAAAACTAGTTTGCACAAAGAGGAGATAATTGATAACAACAAGAATTAAGAAACCATTGCTAGGCTTTAATGCTGGCAGATACTTCCATTCATGCATGCTTGCATGTGGACATCATGTGGAGATTACTAAACATCTGCCTCAAGATAATAGCAACTGTAACACTCAAAGCTTATATAGAAACTTCCATTTTGTTGTCTCTGTATCAAAAGACATCACCCAAAGGTCCCATGAGTTAATTGCATGAGTATTAACTTCTGGCCAAAGAACCTAGAAATCAACCTCGAGGTAACACTTTCAGCCAAATCCATTTGCATGCTCAAGCATTAATGACTAAAAGCACAATTGCAATTGATTCTAAATTTTTAATCATGTAAAAATTGAAAATTATCAGGCAGATGGGGTTCATGATCTTAAGACATAAGAGCATCAAAATTCAAATGGCTTCAGTTCTCTATATACTTGGATTTATTGCAAAGGGAAGTTTCACTTCAAAGATAATGCATGCTGTCCAATGATATTGTCTGAAACATTAAGCAATCCGCCCATCGAAATGACCAAACAACACAACATTAAATGTATTCATGAAGAAATAGTGAAATACCAACTCTTTAAGCATCACAACCAACATCTTTCATGGATAAAGAAAATTTGGGTATGTCAGGTTTTATTACCACTTCTCCTGATAAAACGTGTGCTGGTCTCTTAAGGTGCTCCAATTGCTGCGAGATCAAAGAAATGTAACATCTAACTCAGAATGCATCAAAGCTTTGGGAAAGAAAGTCTCACTAACATGCATGTCACTAGATGTAGTAAAGCATGATGATGTTGGCTGACAATAGCAAGAGATTCTCTTAAATAGCGCCTGCCCATCCCTTGACCCAGTTGCGCAGTCAGACAGAAAGAAAAAGAAAAGAGAAAGAGTGAATTTAACCTCGGCAAAACTTGGATTTTGGTTGAAACAATAGGACAAGAATAAAAATTGTAGGGGAGTGTTGAGAGTTATTTCTATGTCATGCAGATCTTTTTTGTAATTTGGTAGAAAGAATAGGGTGTTATTTTATTATTTTTAACCTTCTGTAAATGTAGTATGTAATTCCTTTTAGGCGACCCTAATCCTTAGTAATATGGAATTAGGTCTAAGGATGTTCACTCTCAAACCATGCGTAATAAAAGTAAATGCTGCAATGGGTTATTGTTACAACTTGCTATTATATGCTAGGACAATAGATATGAAAGGTGCAGCATCGACTGGAAACATGTTCACTTCCCAATCATTATTCCCTAGGGCACAATGGTCCCCTACATCATAAGCACGTGCTTCTTTCATTTCAATGATAGTAGACATTACTTGATCTGCGTTAATGATAGAAAGCATCATATTATGCACCAGACTGTAACTTTCTCAGTTTATCCCACTTAATCAGAACAAGCGACTGCCCTAAATCACTTCTACAAGTTCCCAAAACCCAATTACCAATACCCTCCCTTAAATAATGGACAACTACCACTCTGAGAAACATGCTGCCTTAATGTCGACCAAAGGCACACGCCTCTGCAATGAAATAGTCAACAGACCAAAAAGAAATCAGGCATGACAGGACCAACCACTCCACGATTCCGAAGGCAGCAAAATTCATAATCCTAATCTTATGGACGCCCTACACCCTAAACAGCAAGTCTGCAAAGCACTGGCCCAATTCCGGCGGTAAATAATCTCATATCCGCAGAACCAATCATCCACAAAATAACCAACACTTCAGCCAGAATTCACAGTTAAGGTGGGCCTGATATCCAGAAAAGCGCATACAAATAACCATCCTAAATGGGGGCCTATCAGAGAATCTGTCAAGCATATGCCAAAATACCCAGCAAACTCGAGAATCTTGTCACACACAATGGTTCATGGTGTAAGAGGACTCCGTGACCCCATAGAATCACACGCACAATGAGGAAATGTCCTGTTATAATTAGACCACAGCTATTTCAAGCCCTATTTCTAGATTTTGACACCGAACACAAGCGAAAGCAAATGAGAAAACAAAGAGGACAAGGGGGATAAAGAAAATACTCTAGCGATCGACCGAAAGTATTTATGAGTATGTCCGAGAGAGAAAAAAAAGGAGGGAAAAAAGAAAATTGAGATGGGGAAAGAAGCGAATAAAACAGTCGGGAGATGAATTCGAAGTAGAGAAGAAGAAGACGACCTTGAGGGCTTCTTCAGCCTGGGGACGCTTAAATCGCTCGGCTTTCTTCCTGAACGACTCATCCTTCTCTGCTTCCATTCTTTTTTATGGTGGCCTTCGGCGCTCCGCCTCCTTTCTCGGGGAAAGAAAAGGAAGTATTTAGTATTCCCCGAGAGCTCCTACCCAGACGTAGCCGCACCGCGTCAAACAGGTTCACAAATCTGTATTTAGCGGCATTGTTTTTAGCGTAGGCTACCAACGCACGACCCGACCGTTGATTTTAATCTTACGGGGGTGTTGGGTGGGCGTATATTTTGTTGGATGCGCAATATTTTTCGTCAATTTCTTAGATGCTGATACGGGACCTACCAGATGCCTTCACCCATGGCCCATAGTCGTTGATTAACTTTTCCATGTATCTTACCTTCCTAGGAATGACTTTATACAGCTAATCGATGGCCACTCGTTAGCCAAAAAGTGCTCATCTTCCCTTTGGTGAGGCGTGCTCTTCCCCCCTTTGTTGAAGTGTGCTTTAGAAACCACCAAGAAAAAAAAAAATGTTATTCGCTCCTTGGTCCGAAACATATTTTGGAAACCTCCTTTAGGAAGGGGGAAAACCTACCTGCATTTTTGTTCATTCATGGTGGTAGGTAAATATGTTGCATATTCATGTCAATGTTTCAACATGTCAACATTATGACATTGACGAAGCTTACTTTAGATGGTCCATGAGAAGTCGCATATTAGGCACGAGCACAGTTAAAATTAGATTAAAAAACAATATTAACAAGTAAAAATGATATCCAATTGATGTCAGTGTCATAACATCAAACTGCTAACTCTAAGCATTTAATTGTGATTGCAGATTGGTTTGTTATATTGATAACAAAATGTTAAGTTTATATGCCATTGATGTATGATTTTTTATCACCGTTCTGGGTGTAGAATTATACAGCGATCCTATTCCATTTCATGAAGATAAAGTTGCCTCTTTTTAAGATGATAGAGACAATGTGTGACCCAATGAGTTGCATTTCGCAACATCAATATGATTGAAGTTTTGCCTTTGATTTGTCTGTTGTAACTGAGGAAGATGACTAGTATAAGATGTCACACATTGCAGTCAATGTTACTTTATCAGCATCAGATATAGAATTATTCATAACACAATTTGTAAATGCAATTCTAGATATTGATGATAGCACCGGGGACGGGGATGAAATTTCAAACATGGATTAGTTAGTTAAAGATGTAAGAGAAATACAAATTACAGATAGATTTTATTATGTGGTAGGTGATTATTTTGTAGGTGTACCCAACAGAGAAACAACTAAAACAGTGCACATGGAGCAAATAAAAATACTTCAATAGATCCAAGCATCCATGAACGATGACAACAATTATGTAACATGGTATGGACAGTTGTTCAATCAAAGATAAACCATTAGTACTTTAACAATGATCATGTATTTGACAGCATAATGATGATCAATGCTCACCAATGACATTTTCCCAGTTTGTAGCATGAAAATCATTTTATTATGAGATGGTAGAACGTTTGGCTTGTTTGTTTTCACAGTTGACTAAGGCAATGAATGAGATGCACTCACAAATAGTGTTGACAAATGTGGTCAATTTGATTGCAGTAGCCTCAACATATGTATGGCCAAATACACATCAACATCTTTGCTTGTGCCATATGTAACATTCGGCGTTTCAGGTGAGTCGGATCGGGTCCAGACCCGGACCCGAACCCGTGGCGTGAAAGAGCCCGACGCGAGGGCTCTTCTCCCTCGCCTTTCCCTCTTTTCTCCCGTATACCGCCTGGGTGCTTTCGGGCCAGTGCAGGGAGGAAGGCGGAGGTGGTGCAGGCAGCGGCGGCGACGGAGGGGGTTCTGGCGGCGAGCGGCGGCGACGGCGTTCACGGCGGCGGCGCTTGGGTAAATCTCTCTCTCTCTCTCGTGCTCTGTTTCCCCTTTTCTGCCGCTCTCATGTTCCTCTGCCCTCTCTCTACTGAGCGCTCTCTCTTCCTCTCCCTCGCCCCTCTCTTTCCCCCTTTCCGATAGCCCTCTCCCACACGACCCCTCTCCTCACTCTTCCACTGACTCCCTCTTCTCTCCCGTCCTCTCCCCTCACTACCCTTACCCCTTTGACCGAACCTCTCTCTCTGTTTTTCTCTCTCTCTCTACTCGACCATTTCTGCTCGTTTTGACCATTTTTTCCAACTAAGTACATGTCCATCACTGATTTTCACTATTCTATTGCTGTGTGATCCATTTCCAGCTTGGGAAAAACGTGTTTTCCCCTCCTTGCAGCAATAGGCAGTGTTAGTGGTGAAGGGTTAGCACGATTTCTACCGATTGGACTTGTGAGGTGGCTGTCGGAGGAATTACAGCAGCTTGGACGTTAGTTTTGGGGTGAGCAAAGCTTAATTAAGCTCAAATTAATGATTATTGCCCTCTAGAGCATGTATAATTATTGTTTGAGCATGCTAGAGCTTAGAGTTGATTATTTGGAATGCACGTTAGTGATTTTGGTTTTGGGGGAAAGCTTA
>JAANDH010001684.1:0-24107 GCA_011799765.1 Nymphaea thermarum | reverse complement strand
GAGAGAGAGAGAGAGAGAGAGAGAGAGAGAGAGAGAGAGAGAGAGAGAGAGAGAGAGAGAGAGAGAGAGAGAGAGAGAGAGAGAGAGAGAGAGAGAGAGAGAGAGAGAGAGAGAGAGAGAGAGAGAGAGAGAGAGAGTTTTATGGGTTATTGCAATTGACGCATGGGATGTATCAATAAGACAGGTGCAGAAACACATGTGATTGAAGTAGGAATACCAATAGTTCTAGAGCAAAAGGGTTGAGCGCTTGAAAATGGACTATTCCAAAACTGTTTGTGCTGCATGCCCGTGATCTTTTTTGAAATCATCCTTCAGTCAATATTTCCAAAATGCCAGAGATTGGAAATATATAAAGTGAGTCATGTATTTATCTTTTTCAACTTTCACACTTCTGCAACCTTTTGCATTGAGAAAACTGAGTCGATATTACTAACGGACATCCCTTTGCTTCTTTCATTAAGTGAAGCGTGATAAATTATTAAGTCCAGATTTGCTTTTGCCTGTGATCCTTGTTTCTGAAGTTCTAGTTCCTTATCAGTTATGACGAGCCACGCAAACAAAAAAGGAGAGCATAATCGCTAATTCTTTACTGGCCTAGGTGGAGATTAGAAAAGTCGCACCAAGCTGGAATCCTACTCCCAACATCTTCTTGAGGAAATCTAGAAACAAAAATCCTAAACAAATTAATAAAATTGAACTACCCGGCCGAACAGGACCCCGACACAAACCTAGTATGACGAGATGAACAAGTGGGGGTTTCCTGAAAACCTAACTAAGGCCGTACTTACTACAAAACAACTAGATGGGTGTGAGGCCGTACAATCGCGTGCGATATAAGATATGCACTACCAATTTACTCACAAACCATACCTAATCAAAACAAACCAAGCCCAAACCCAATGGGAAGGCAGGCTCACTTGCGGTCGTGTCTTTGGCCAAGGACCTCCGAGGGACCACCAAGATGAGCAAAGGCCGAAGCCAGACTAAAAACAAACTAACATGCAAAAACAACCACCCACGAATCTATAGGGGGTTAAGGGAATTACCGGCCAAGACAAGCTCGGCAATAACAAGCAAGAAATGTCCCCCGGGTGAATACCAAGCCCCAGGAATCACAACTACACGGAGGAGAAGACCAACGCGGATTTGCTCCCGCCGGATGAAGCTACAAGAAGGGCTGCTGCTTGCAGTCGTGGGACGTCGATGGATTCCATAGGGTGCCAACCACTCGAGCCAAGAAGGGCCGGGACTTCACAACCGCCTGCTACTGAGGGACGCTGGAGGGCTCGGTAGGGGTTGTCGAGGGTAACGCTACGCAAAAGTGGACAGCCACCTACTGTCGGGCGTCGAGAGATGTCCCACCGAGAGGACTGAGGATGCTTGCACCACGCGAGGAAGTTTGCTTGTCGTTGTTGCCGCTGTCAGAGATCGCGGAGAGGAGCACCGAGGGGTCTGCCGAGAGAGGCTCGGCAGCACCTGCCTGTCGCCTGATGTGTTTCCTCCACGTATGCCGAGAATACCGACAGTGGTGTGTTGCAGGGCCGAGGACGGGCTGCCTAGTCCAGCGAGGGTGTTGGCCTAACCGGCAATCGTACCTAATCCTAACTACGGCTTGATTAGGGTTTAGGTTGGAATTGAGCTCTATGGGAAGGTTTAGGGAAGGTGGAAAGAGGGTTAAGGATGGCTAATGGACTAAAGTTTGGCTTGGATAAGTGGGCTAGGTGGAGGAGGGTTAGGTCTAGGTATTGGCTTAGGTCAAATAAGCTAAGGCTGAGTTCGGGTAAGTGGAGAGTGGGTTTGGATAAGTGGGGTTAAGTTAAAGTCAAGTAGCCTAGGTCTAAGTCCGATTTGACTAGGGCTAGGTGAATTCAGTTGACTAAAGGGGATTCGAATTAGGGCAAGGGGGTTGCGAGGAAATTGGGACCCACTTGCTATCCAAGTGGCATCTAGGGTTTAGGGATAACCTAAGGGAATGCGGCGGCCAAGGGCTGGGGTTAGCTGCGACCAAGGGTTGACTACACTCAAAGAAATACAAGGAAAGAAAAGGAAAGGTGGACGACGCGATATCTTTTTCCTCAAATGTAGGAAAGCTAGATCGCGGCTAAGGTTGGCGAATTGGGACCAAATGGGAAAGGGTAATGACATGGCTGACATGTGGCAAGGGAATGGATGGATGGGAGACACGTGGCAGAACAGATGGCTAAGATTGAAACTGGAAGAGGAAGTTTAGGCACTTACCAAAGATAAGCCGGTGACCTAGGATCTTCAAGCAATGCGCTGACGGCGTAAGGCAAAACCCTAATGCGGTCCTCCTTGCTTTGACCAAAATACCCCTTTTGAACCGGCTTGGGGCAGAGGGCAATTCGGTCCTTACTGCTGAAAATTGCAGCAGTGGCTGGAAAGTTGGCAGCGGCCACCGGAATTTCGGATTCCGGCCGTTCACGTATCTCCACTTCTAGAGCTCAGATGAACACCAAAATTTACCGAGATGTTCTTCTTCTTAGGGCAATCCTTTTGATTTGCTTTGCTCAATTAAATCACGCCTAAATCTCCTTGTTTTGATCACTTTTTTTTATGACTTTCACCGACTGATCTCTTTCAAACAACTTTGGGTTGTGCCCGAAGATGGGTAGATGATTCTAAGACTTGTAAGAGAGTATCTACGGCTGATTTCAACCGTAGATCACAGCTCTAACTCTCCAGTTTCCACCGAGGGCTAGATCTAGAACTTAGGCCAAACGTTTCCTTATATTAAACCCAACAAGTTGCTTATTATCGATCTAAAGATCTCAAGACTAACCTTAATGATGAAGTTGATATTGAAGTTGCCCATTTGCACGTTCTTCTCCAATCTTCCTGGATGATACTTGGCCTCTCAACTCTTGGGTGGTTCAAGAGAAGGCACCGATGTCTTCTTGGATCTTCCATGGGGTAACTTCATGGTCAAGAGGAGCCGCACGTCGCTGGAGCTTCTGTGGATCCTAGAGCCGTAGTCCTTAGGCCCAAGGGTTGAGGAAAGATAAGAAAGGAAGGAAGGAGGAGGAGATGGCTATCGATTGAAGAGGGTTGACGCCATCGCCTTGAAGGGAAGTGCCGGATTCTTCCAAGGGCTGGAAAAGAGGGGGAACACGCCGCTAGAGAGGGGATGCACCGCCGCGGGAGAGGGGAGGCACGCGAGAGGGAGAGAAGAGAACTCAAGAGGAGAGAGAATGAAATCTCACAAATGAGAACTTGTATTCCAAAAAGTATGTGAATTACAAAGTGAAAACTTATATAAATCCTAGAATGACTCGGTTCACAGATGGATCGAACCAGTTCAAACTCTAACAAAGAAATGCTTGAATCAAACGAGACACAATCCGTCTCGGTATTTACACTTGAAATTCAAAGTACCAAAGCAAAGAATAAAATCAAATTAGGCGAGACGCCCCTAATTACTTGAACCGCCCTTGAGCCTTGTGAGCCCAAGGTGGGGACTTCGTTTGGGTTGCTGCCCAGACTTCAGATTTTGGTGTCGTGCTAGACCCGTGTGGCCTAGCCAATTTGCCTAGGTTCTTGGCCCTAGACCGCCTCATTGGATCGTGGAATTGGACTCGCGTTTGGTTTAGACTCTTCTAGATCGGGGAGTCCTAACTTGGGTCCAGTTGGGCCTTGAGGAATAACCATGATTTGCACGCACTTGGTCCTCGTTGATCCACCCACTCCTCCCACTGCAACCTATTCAAGTGCCAAATTAACCTTCTCGGGCGTATCTGAATCTTGTTGAAGTGCTTGAGCCCACATGGCCGTGGGTCTGCACCCACGCCGGCTGGTCTCTGCCTGTTCTACGCCTACTGAGTTTGGACCTACAGTATGGTCTGTAACACATCCCCCCTCCTTAAATTGAGCTTGCCCCCAAACTCTTTCCGAGTGGAACCAATGAACCACTGACTCATACTCTTCCCAAGAAGTTCCTCTATCGGGTCCTTCCCACTCTACTAATACCTCATGCCTTATTCTTCCTTGACGTTGTATATATCTGTGTTTGAGGATACAGTAGGGGGTAGGCAGTTGATCCGTTATATGTTCAACCAATGTAGGCACATCTCCATGATGTGTTTTGAGACGTGTGACATGGACAGCTAGATGAACTAATGCTGCTCGGGGAAGGCCAAGCATGTATGCCGCTTTCCCAACCTTCTGGAGCACCAGCTAGAGCTCGTAATACCGACGTAAGAGTTTGGAATAGGGCTGATCCATTAACGATCTCTGCTTGAGAGGCAATCTCTTCAGCCAGACGTACTGCCCAACTTCGAACTCTCGATCCTTTCTACCTTTGTCATAAGTTGGCTTCATGTGGTTTTGCACTTTTGCAATATTCTTCTTGAGGGAGTCTAGGACTTCCTCCCATGTATGCAGTTCACAGTCCACGTTATCATGCTCTGTTGTGCCTCCCTCATATCTCGGTATGGATGGGGGAGGGAAACTGTATACTACCTCGTAAGGAGTGATCCCTACGGACGAGTGCCAACTCATGTTGTATGACCATTCAGCCTAGGGTAAGAATCTTACCCAAGTGTTTGGCCTTTCACCGGCGAAACATCTGAGATATGTTTCTAAGAACCGATTGACTATCTCACTCTGCCCGTCTGTTTGCGGGTGATGGGCTGTAATGAACTGTAGTGTTGTACCTATCAATTTCATACACTCCTGCCAAAACGCGCTCATAAAATTGGAATCTCTATCACAGACCACAGACTAAGGCATCCCGTGGAATTTTCTGATGTACTCCAGATACACACTAGCCACCATAGGCCCTTGATATATGAGGGTGGCAATGGTGCAAAGTGACTGTATTTGGTGAGCCTGTCCACCACAACCAACACTGCTTCCTTGCCTTCAGATCGAGGCATGGCATCTATAAAATCCATGGTAATGTCTGTCCATGGTTTCATGGGTATAGGGAGTGGATTTAAGTGCCTTGGAGGCTTGATGGCCTCGTACTTTTTCCTTTGACAGACGACACACTGTTTAATGTATCTTTGCACTTCTGCTTTCATTCCTTGCCACTAGAATTGGGCCTTTATTCTGCTAAGGGTTTTGGCACCCCTTCATGTCCTGCAGCAGTTGTGTCGTGAAAGTGTTGTAGGAGCTCTCTTTTAAGCTCTGATTCAGGAGGAACCACTGCTCGGTTCTTCCTATACAGGAGATGGACCTTAACCGTATACAAGGGAATTGATCTTGGGTTTTGCTTAGTGGAGGCTTTGATGAGTCTCAGAGACTGATTTGCCCATTGATCGGTGGCTAACCTTTCCCATAGATTCGTTTCCATGACAAATAACGTCATAAAACTGCTCGGTTAAACGGGATAAGGCATCTACTGTCGTATCTCAGGACCCTTTTTATACTCAATTTCAAAGTCATACCCTAGTAACTTTGCTAGCCATCTTTGCTGTGTTGGGGTAGAGACTCTTTCCTTGAGTATATATTTCAAACTATTCTAGTCCGTTCTGACTATAAACATGCGCTCTATCAGATATGGACGCCACTTCTCCACTACGAGTACAATTGCAAGCAACTCCTTTTCATAGGTAGAGAGGGGTTTGACCCGGCTAGTAAGGGCCTTGTACATATACACGATGGGATGTCCATCCTGACCAAGCACCACTCCAACTCCAATATCACAAGCATCGGTTTCTACTGTAAAAGTCTTGTTGAAGTCGGGTAAAGTAAGCACATGCGCAATCATTAGGGCTGAATTTAAGCTGTCAAAGGCAGTCCTGGTCTTCTTTGTCCACCGGAAAGCTCCTTTCTTGAGCATTTAGATAAGAGGAGCAACAATGATACCGTAGCCCTGAATAATCCTCCTATAATACCCTGTGAGACCAAGGAATCCTCTCAGAATGCCTGAGGTAACCAATGGAAGACTGCCCAAAACTACACTTGGACATCTTCGCATAAGGCTGATGTTCTCTTAGAATCTGAAGAGATTTGGCGAGGTGTTCAACATGTTGTTCTTCACTGCGAGTGTAGATCAAGATATCATCGAAGAAGACCAGAATAAAATCTCGGAGGTAACTTCTGAACACGTCATTCATGCACCTCTGAAAGGTACAGGTGCATTAGTCAGACCGAAGAGCATGACTAGGAACTCGTAGTGCCCGTCATGCATTCTGAACGTGGTCTTGGAGATATCCTCTACAGGCATCCAGATTTGATGATAACCCGCTCTTAAGTCTATCTTTGAAAAGATTGTGGCGCCGGTCAACTCATCTAACAGTTCATAAACAGGAATTTGGTACCGATCCTTGATAGTAGCTTTGTTTAATGCTCTGTAGTCCACACCAAAGTGCCAGGTGTTGTCCTTCTTCTTTACCAAGAGAACGGGAGAAGAAAATGGACTACTACTTGGCCTAATTATGCCTCCTGTGAGCATTTCTTTCACTAATTAATCGATTTCTTCCTTCTAGCTATACCCATATCTGTAAGGTCTGACGTTTACAAGTTGGGCTCCTTGAGCCATGATAATCTGGTGGTCATAGTAGGGGGAAGGCCCTTTGGTTCCGCAAAGATATCTTCATATTTATCCAATACTACCTTGACTTTCTGGGGTACCACCTCTTCTTCTTTTTTTTTCCTTTTCGGGAACATTTGTGGCCATTGCCACTACCCAAAATGCTGGTTGTTGAGCCTCGAAGTTTTCAAAGCAGCCTTAGGCTCAATGCTGGTACTAACTGCCTTCAAGGCGACAGGCTTGTCCCCCCCCTCTCCTCCTCCTTTAGGAAGCTCATGGTCATGTTCTTAAAATCCCATGATATGACTCCTAAAGTTTCTAGCCATTTTACTCCCAACACCACGTCTATTCATTGATGGGGAGGACCAATAAATCTACCTTGAAGGGTATTTTCTGCAGTGTAAGGTCCACATTCTTGCATGCGTGGGAACATGAGAGACAAGACCCATCTCCAACCATAACTGTAAAAGGTGACTGGTCGGTTAAAGGATGATTTATGGCTTGGGCCATTTCCATGCTCATGAAATTGTGAGTTGCCCCTGAATCGAGAAGGACAACTACCTTCTTACCTTAATCTTACCCACTGTCCGCATTGCATTCGGCGTGTGGGGGTCCATCATGAAATGGTAAGTCCCTTCATTCTCTTCTTTTTGTTCATTTTTTGGGGCCTGTGGTTATGGAGTTGTTTCCTCTTCCTCTTCACACGAATCAGAGTCATTGTCACTCTCACCACTGCACTCACTACTATCATCCACCAATTCTATACTGTTGAATGTTTTACACTTGTGGTTTCGGTCCCATTTTTCTTTACACTTGAAGCACAAATTTTGCACCTCAATTCCTCCTGTTCTTGGCTGGTTATGTACGTAATAGGAGGTTTATGGTTTGGCCTCATCCTTCTTTACGTAAGGAGCTCTATCGTTCCTCTTAGAATAAGAATTTTGGGGGAACGATGCTTTCTTTTTATGGCCATCAATTTTTCGAGTTTTCTTCAAAGCTCTCTTCTCCAAGAGTCTTTCCTCATATATCCTTGCCATAGCAAAACATTCATCCATACTTGTGTACCTCTGAGTCTTCATGTCTATTTTTATCTCTTCTTTGAGACCTCCTTTAAATGCATCGATGAGGGATCTCTCTATCCATTGGACCAT
The DNA here is from genome assembly GCA_011799765.1 of Nymphaea thermarum. Taxonomy (NCBI): domain Eukaryota; kingdom Viridiplantae; phylum Streptophyta; class Magnoliopsida; order Nymphaeales; family Nymphaeaceae; genus Nymphaea; species Nymphaea thermarum. Next base: position 16,463 of record JAANDH010001684.1, on the reverse strand, counting down.
GCTCGAGAGCCTCTCGAGGGATCTCTCTGTCCATTGGACCATGCTCAGGTGCCTCTCGAATTGTTTTTGATACGCTTGGACCATGGTAGTTTGGACCAAGTTTTTCAACTCTTCGTCGTAATCTACAAAGGTTGAATCTCCAAAACGTAACTAAAGACCTGCTTTGAACTGCTCCCAAGTGGGTTTTGCCCTTCCATGTTGATACCAACTCATTGCATCACCTTCCATATACATCGTTGCAGTTTCTATCCATTCATCCCTGGGTACGTGTTGACAGGTGAAGTACCTTTTCGCTTTAAACACCCATTCTCGTAGGGCTTCTCCATTAAACCTTGGAAAGTCATATCAGACTGTGGGAGTCTGCCGTTGTTCCTGTCTTTGATTCCCTCTAGTTCATCGGGGAGGGGGCTCTTCATCCTCATCATTGGACTCAATATAGGTCCGATTTTGGCTACTATGAGCAAAACGGGGAGTGCGGTTAGAAGTTTTTTGTTGATCATCTTGTGGTTCATTAGAAGTATGGGTATGGGGAACAATGTGGAGTGGAGGGACTTCAGATCCGGTCCTCCTCTCACCATTTAGTCGCACTCCTTCTAGACTCGTACCAGTATGAGATACATTCGGGTCCACTTCATGAATCATAGGGGGACTTGGGGGGCCTCCTAGAACTCCTTTTCCCTTAGGGGCCGTTTGATGGCTGGAAAAATGAAAACAGAAAGAAGTTTCTAGAAATATGTTTCTGGAATTCATGAATGGGAAATAAAATTCTATTTATACAAAAGTATATTGTGTTTGTTAAGTTGGAATTATATTTCTTAAAACAAATTTCAACGTTTAATGAAAAAAAGTTGGAATCGGTGGAAACTAAGAGAAAAGAGAAAAAACAAAAGGGAAAGAGGAAGAAAGAGGAAGAAGGGAGGTGGAGGAAAAAGGGAAGGAGGGAGGAGGAAAAAGAAGATGCGGCTGAAGGAGGAGGAGGCGGTGCGGCCGCTGGAGAAAATGAAACGCGATGGACGATGCCCTTTCCCCTTTGTTCTTCCTCTTTCCCCTTCGTTCCCTTCTTCCTCTTTCCCCTTTCTTCCCTTCTTCCTCTTTCCCCTTTGTTCGTCCTCTTTCTTCCTCTTTCTTCCTCTTTCCCCTTTGTTCTTCCTCCTTCTTCCTCTTCCCCCTTTCGCTGGTAGACGCTGCGCTGGTGAGGAGATGCCCAAGCTGCTGGTGAGGAGATGCCCAAATCAAGCCGCTATAGGAAGACGATGATGGGCGTGAGTAGAGGAAGACGACGATGGTGCTGGGCGTGAGGAGAGGAAGACAACGACGCTGCCGTAACGGGCAGAAAAAAAAACCAGGAAATATATTTCCACCCCGCTGGGTGGAAAGATGTTTCTGGAAATATGTTTCCGGAATCGACCTTAACGGTCAAAAAAAAATTCTGCATTTGTTACACTGGAAAGTTTTTTAAAATTTGAAATATATTTCCGGGTGAACAATATATTTCCAAGGCAATGCCCATGGAATTAGGACATTGGGCGGTCCTTTCTCCCTGTACAATAAGCTAGGATGACGTAAAGGCTTGGAACATATCCTTTAGCTCGTCCATATCTTTCTTTATGGCGGCTTCTTTTTTTTTCCATTTTCCGTCTCATTTTGCTCGTTTCTTTCTCCATTTGTTGAACCTTTTCCGGCACGAATACTTGGATCTCAACTGAATCCATTTGTTGAGGCTCAGCTTGGCCGGAGGGTATTTCTTCGAGGACAGGTTCCTCTAGAGTGGGTTGTTTTTTGGTTTTACCCATTTGGAGGGAATAACTAGACCAACACGAAGGAAACTGCCCAACGTTGACTGTGACCAACTATTAACTCTCACAACCAACTGACTCTTCTACGCCGCTACTCTGACTAATGCTGAGAACCAATTGCTAATGTCGAAAAATGCCAACAATAAACTAACTCTACCCACCACACTGCCGCTACGCTGCCTGCGTGTTCGTAGGCAAGGGAGACAGGTTGGCCGCCTACTGCCGCACTCACCAATTTCCTCGGCAGTCACACCTCGCTATCAACTGGGGCTCAAGGGGAAGTGCCTAAATCACTGCGTCCGCCTGACGCCTCGGTGACGCACCTCGAGCTCAGCTACCCTCGGGTGTGTGGGGAACAACACCCTATTCTTGTTAAGGTGAGCAGCAAGAAAAGTTGTGAACACTAACTAGAAATCCGTGGTTGACTCCTATAGAAAACCGAAACTCTGACTAAGAATTCCACTGACTATCTAACAGAAAACCAAGATCACATTGCCAATTGTTGTAGCTGCCCAATAAAGTCAGCGGACTTGCTCTGATACCAAGTAGGAACAACTGCCGGAAATAACCTCAAGACTTGCTCTAATACCAATTGTTAGGACCCGACCGGTGGAGACTAGAAATGTTGCTCCAAGCTGGAATCCTACTCCCAAGATCTTCTTGAGGAAATCAAGAAACAAAAATCCTAAACAAATTAATAAAATTAAATTACTCGGCCGAACAGGACCCCGACGCAAACCTAGTATGACGAGATGAACAAGTGAGGGTTTCCTAAAAACCTAACTAAGGCCGTACCTACTACAAAACAACTAGATGGGTGTGAGGCCGTACAATCGCGTGCGATATAAGATATGCACTATCAACTCTCTCACAAACCATACCTAATCAAAACAAACCACGCCCGCACCCAATGGGAAGGCTGGCTCACTTGAGGTTGTCTTTGGCCAAGGGCCTCCGAGGGACCTCCAAGATGAGCAAAGGCCGAAGCCAGACTAAAAACAAACTAACATGCAAAAACAACCACCCACGAATCTATAGTGGGTTAAGGGAATTACCGGCCGAGACAAGCTCGGTAATAACGAGCAAGAAATGTCCCCAGGGTGAATACCAAGCCCCGGGTATCATAGCTACACGAAGGAGAAGACCAACGTGGATTCGCTCCCATCGGATGAAGCTACAAGAAGGGCTGCCGCCTGCAACCGTGGGACATCGATGGATTCTAGAGGGTGCCAGCCGCTCGCACTGAGAAGGGCCGGAACTTCGCAGCCGCCTGCTGCCGAGGGATGCTGGAGGGCTCGGCTGGGGTTGCCGAGGGTGTCGCTGCGCAAAAGTGGACAACCGCCTATTGTCGGGTGTCGAGAGTTGTCATGCTGAGAGGACCGAGGATGCTAGCACTGCGGGAGGAAGTTCGCCTGTCGCCGCTGCCGCTGTCTGAGATCGCGGAGAGGAGCACCAAGGGGTTTGCCGAGAGAGGCTCGCCAGCACCTACCTGTCGCCGGATGTGGCTCGGCCACGTACACCGGGAATGCCGACCGTGTTGTGCTGCAGGGCCGAGGATGGCCCCCTAGTCCAGTGAGGGTGCTGGCCTAACCGGCTACCGTACATAATCCTAACTACGGCTCGGTTAGGGTTTATGTCGGAATTGAGATCTATGGGAAGGTTTAGGCAAGGTGGAAAGATGGTTAAGGATGGCTAAGGGACTTAGGTTCGGCTCGGGTAAGTGGGCTAGGTGGAGGAGGGTTAGGTCTAGGTATTGGCTTAGGTCAAATAAGCTAAGGCTGAGTTTGGCTAAGTGGAGAGTGGGTTAGGATAAGTGGGGTTAGGTTAAAGTCAAGTAGCCTAGGTCTAAGTCCGGTTTGACTACGACTAGGTGAATTCAGTTGACTTAAGGTGATTCGAATTAGGGCAAGAGGGTTGCGGGGAAATTGGGACCCACTTGCTATTCAAGTGGCATCTAGGGTTTAGGGATAACCTAACGGAATGATGGCCAAGGGGATTTCTAATTTGGCATAAGGAGGCCGCACAGCTAGGAGAGAGCTAATCTGAAGGGTGAGGAGCACAGATTCAGGTTTCCTAATTGGTAGGCTGAGGTGGAGGTCCGTGAGGCTGAGCTGGTTATGCCCAGTGGGATGGGCCAAAATCGACGGCCAAGGCTAGAAATGGTTAGGAGAGTCCTAGCGATAAGGACGAGTGGGGCCGAATCTTCCTAAAATGGAGGAAGGAAGAATTGCGGCAGATTTCGATTGATATGGCAAGGGCCCAGGTAGAATGTGGCGAGATTTCTTCTCCTTCGGATGGTGGACACGTGGAGGACAAGGACAGTGAAGATTGGACGCGGTTTGAATAGGAAAGAAGAGGTCAACAAGTAGGAAACAAAGGTGGAATGACTGCTCGACTTTCCTAAAATGAAGGAGGCGATAGGGGGACACGTGGGAGCAAGCTGACGTGGATGGTGACTCAGTTGGGACCACGAGCGCCTGGTTGCCTTGATGATGGACACGTAGGCAATCCAAGGGCTGGGATCAACTGCAACCTAGGGTTGACTACACTCAAAGGAATACGAGGAAGGAAAGAAAGGAAAAGGTGGATGACGTGATATCTTTTTCCTCAAATGTGGACCAAATGGGAAAGGGTAATGATGTGGCTGACACGTGGCAAGGGAATGAATGGATGGGAGACACATGGCACAATGAATGGCTAAGATTGAAATCAGAAGAGGAAGTTTAGGCACTTACCAAAGATAAAGCCGACGGCCTAGGATCTTCACGCAATGCACCGGCGGCTTAGGGCAAAACCCTAATGCGGTCCTCCTCGCTTTGACCACAATACCCCTTTTGAACACGATTGGAACCGGCTTGGGGCAGCAGGCAGTTCGGTCCTTACTGCCGGAAATTGCAGCAGTGGCTGGAAAGTTGGCAGCGGCCATCGGAATTCCGGATTCAGGCCATTCACGTATCTCCACTTCTAGAGCTCGGATGAACACCAAAATTTACCGAGATGTTCTTCTTCTTAGGGCGATCCTTTTGATTTGCTTTGCTCAATTAAATCGTGCCTAAATCTCCTTGTTTTGATCACTTTTTTGCTGCTGGAACCGGTGGAGGTCAAAGATGATGCCAAGAGCTTCTTGTTCAATTTTTGATGACTTTCACCAGCCAATCTCTTTCAAACAAGTTTGGGTTGTGCACCCAGAGATGGGTATATGATTCTAAGACTTGTAAGAGAGTATCTATGGCTGATTTCAACCGTAGATCACAGCTCTAACTCTCCGGTTTCCACCGAGGGCTAGATCTAGAACTTAGGCCATCGCCTTGAAGGGAAGTGCCGGATTCTTCCAAGGGCTGGAAAAGAGGGGGAACACGCCGCTAGAGAGGGGATGCAAGGGGGAAGGAGGGGATGCACCGCCGTTGGAGAGGGGAGGCACGCAAGAGGGAGAGAAGAGAACTCGAGAGGAGAGAGAATGAAATCTCACAAATGAGAACTTGTATTCCAAAAACCATGTGAATTACAAAGTGTAAAAAGCTTATATAAATCCTACAATGACTCGGTTCACAGATGGATCGAACCGGTTCAAACTCTAACAAAGCAATGCTTGAATCAAAGTAGCAAAGAATAAAGTCAAATTGGGTGAGACGCCCCTAATTACTTGAACCACCCTTGAGCCTTATGAGCCCAAGGTCGGGACCTCATCTGGGTTGTTGCCCAGACTTCGGATTTTGGTTCCGTGCTAGACCTGTATGGCCTAGCCAATTCACCTAGGTTCTTGGCCCTAGACTGCCTTATTGGATCGTGGAATTGGACTCACGTTTGGTTTAGACTCTTCTAGACCGGGGAGTCCTAACTTGGGTCCAGTTGGGCCTTGAGGAATAACCATGATTTGCACGCACTTGGTCCTAGTTGCTCCACTCGCTCCTCCCACTGCAACCATTTCAAGTGCCAAATTAACCTTCTCGGGTGTATCCGAATCCTGCTGAAGTGCTTGAGCCCACATGGTCGTGGGTCTGCGCCCACGCCGGCTGGTCTCTACCTGTTCTGCGCCTGCTGGGTTCAAACCTAGAGTATTGTCCATAACAGGAACCCACTGGGCAGATGGTGAGGATCTTCGTAGACCCATCGATCTTGAGAATTTTTGTTGAAATGGGAGAAGCACGGTAAAGACGACAATCCAATTTTATCAGTTGTTTCCGAAGCAAAGTTGATCTGACTCTGCTTCCGCATCAGGTGTGCACATTTTTTCGAGTTTCAGCCTGAGCTCAACGTGAAAGCATGTGCGAAACTTGCAGCTTCATTTATTCTGCCCATTTGGTGGGACTCATCGTCCCCACACCTAATGATCTGTTGGACCATAAGATACGAATGACAGGTCTGTCCTTCCCAAGAAATGAATGAAGGATGATTTTGCAACCTTGATTTCCCAATTGTTTCTTTGTTTGGCCTAATTTGAATTAGTAGACCATCATCAACCAAACAATGTAAATAAAAAATGTCAGCAAGATCATTGGGCTGGTAAGCATTTGACAGTAAACGTAATGAAAAGAGTTTCCAACTTTCCAGCAAGCGTACTGAAGATTTTCTATCACTACGTGGTGAGAATTTACTACTGTCTTTTCGCTCTTGGTTTGATTTTGCAGGTTATTCCCTACTGATGGCAGTGTCAATAAGGAGAGTGAAGTGAATGACGTTTTCTTTGTCACCCAAATAGAAGGAATATTGCTCCAAAACCCATGAGGAAGACGACAGCTCCCGTGCAAGAAGTGGAGGTGACTGATTAGAACCCCGGCTGCAAGTTGCAAGATAGCTTCGCTAGAAACATGTGTGTACTATCAGATGAGACTGGCAGGTTGCCAGCAAATTAAGCAACTGCTTGTAATTCATGCATTTCCCTTGCGAAAAATTTATATTTATTTTGAGTGTTATTTTTGTTTTTTCTTCCAATTCTTTTGACTAACACTATGTCTGGATGGAGGGAAAGAAAGGAAAAGAGTCAATGAAGCTGAAAGGAAATGAAAATGAATGGGGGAAAAAAGGAAGACGATAGTTATACAAGTTTTTTTGGATGGAAAGGATACGAAAGAAAAGAAAATATTAAAATCAGGTTTGTTTAGACTATATAAAAGAAAAAAAAGAGAGAAATTAAGTTGGTTTACAATAATACCCCTAACACTCTAAAACTTGTTGTGCATTTCTCTTTCCTTTTTCTACAATCAACAAGTAATTGAAATCAAACGTGATTAAACCAGCAATCAACAAACTTCTTCTTTTTCTCTTTCAATTTATAGCTTTATTTCGCAATTAAATATTAAAATAGCATGTTTTTTAGTAGTCTTTATATAATAAATTGCCACATTTTTTAGAAAGCTGCAGGTACCATGTCACTATCACTAGGCAGCTTCAGTTATAAATATTATGTTTCTACATGCGATTATGGAAAAGGTTGGTAAACAATTTTGATTATTGAGTATAGTGACACTATATGCATGTCAACATCCAAACCAATAGAAAATAGAATTAAACATCAAATCACATGTACATTCTACAAGTATCCATGATCTTGGTGACTGATGAACTTCAAAAAACAAGCAAAAAAATTTAACCAAATACTAAGTTAACTAATATAGTCAAATTAAGGAATATAATGAAACAATTCACTATAACTATAAAACTAGTTGAAGTTTAAAGAAAATATTGCTACGTATAATAATTGACTAATGACTAAAAAAATCATATAATTGAAAAACAAAAAATGATGTGCATGACTCAAATAATTCGAGCTCTATTAAGCATCATAAACAAGATCCCCTTTCGTAAAAGAAGAACAAGCAAAAAACGTTTCCATCCTTATTTCATCACCAATAAGATGAAGATTTGTTTTTGTTTGTAACTCTTCTTCAATACCAATGGCTTCAAGTTCTGGAAATATATCTTCCTTGGGAATATTTACTTGAAGGTTTCCCCTCATACACAACATTATTTAATTCAATTGCATTAACAACTTTTTTAGAACCATCTTTCATTATCTCAATCTCTTTGAAATCATCTTCATTTGCAGTTCTTCGCCTTTTGTGCCTCAACAAGGACCTTGTATTGGGCTAAGTTTGAACTTCAAAACTCTTCTCTAAGATTGACAAATGGTGTCAACGCTACTTTTATTATGAGAAACTATTTCATAAATAAACTGCATTATATCACTTATATCGTCACTCATTGAAGCCATTCGGCTATGCTTTTCTTTAGTTGTTATAGATGTTCCTTTGTTGTTCTATCATTACCAAATAAATTCACTGATTTCTTATAGTTTGGAATAGGTGTCATCATCCATTTTCTTGCCATTGGATTTGCCCATGCAAAGAAACACAAATAAAATTAGAGCAATAAAGAAACCCATTAAAAATAAAAATAGGTTCCTGTTATTAGTGGCTTCCACACCTTAGGTTCATCTATCCACATATTTGTCATTGAATGAATGCTAAATCTACTCAAACCACTTCTAAAAATATCATTACAGTTACAAAAATTACTCTTCAAGGTTTTCATGTGTTTTTTTATATGATCTTTGGTAAGCATCTTGCCCAACTTATCACTCAGCTCTGTGACAGCATTATCATACATAGTTATGGTAAAAGTGTCATTCACTCTATTGCCAATTATTTATATAAGCAATAATACATCAATGAGCATATCATCCACACATTGGCTTTATTGTATCGTATCAATATTTCCTTCATATATTTATGTATGGATCTTCTTTATTTTTATTAGCTAGATGCAGAGCAAAACAAGTTTAGAAAAAAACATGCATGATGAAAAGGAAGACAATATGTCTATAATGAGAAATAATTAAGAGGAAAAAAGATCAATATATCCTACCAATTCATTGAAGCTTCAAGCTGATAGTGCTGCCACATAAGTGAAGAGATACTCTATCATGTAAATTCTCCAACTCTATAGTCTTTATCTTGATCAACTTTAATTGAATCATTCTCATTAGGTTGACTCACAAATTCTTCATCAACATCTTATATAATACCAAAATCTGGATTGACACCCTTAAGATAGTTGTTGCAATATACAACATGTTAAGGTGATTTCTGTATGTATATTAAACAAGTAATCTGACTCTATCAAATTAGTGATGAATGGAATCTTTTCTTTTGGACATCAAACGATCTTTCAATGACATTCCACAAAGAAGCATGTCAAAAATTTGAATAACGAATGCATTTTGTAGACCATGCTTGGAGTATTCTTTCAAATTATATCTGACACATTTAAAAGATATGATAAGTCCACCCTTTAATAAAAAGTCATCATCAACAAGACAATATTTACGTAAAACGATGAATATAAGTCACATTGTTAAGTTTATATTACATGAGCAAACCATGCATTTTCTTTGTGAAAATTTTATATTTATTTTGAGTATTATTTTTGGTTTTTCTTTCAATTCTTTTGACTAACACTATGTATGGATGAAGGGAAAGAAAAGAAAAGGAGTCGATGAAGCTGAAAAGAAAGGAAAATAAACATGGACAAAAAGTTAAAGAAAGGAAAAAGATAGTTATAAAAGCTTGTTTGGATGGAAATGAAATGAAATGAAAAGAAATAAATTATTAAAATCAAGTTTGTTTAGACTATATAAAAGAAAAGAAATGAGAGAAATTAGGTTGGTTTACAATAATACCCACTCTAAAACTTATTGTGCATCTCTCTCTCCTCTTTCTACAATCAACAAGTAACTAAAAGCAAGCGTCATCAAACTGGCATTCATCAAATTTCTTCTTTTTATCTTTCAATTTATAGCTTTATTCTATAATTAAATTTTTTAAATAGCACGTTTTATAGTGGTTTTTATATAATAAATTGTCACATTTTTTAGAAAGAGCTAGCACTGCATAGACCATGTCACTGTCACTAGACAACTTCAACTATAAATGTTATTTTTCTACATGCAATTATGGAAAAGGTTGGTAAACAATTTTGATTATTGGGTAAAGTGATACTATATGTATGTCAGCATCCAAATCACAAGAAAATAAAATTAAACATCAAATCACATGTACATTCCACAAGTATCTATGATCTTGGTGGCTGATGAACTTCAAAAAACAAGACAAAAAAAACACTAAGTTAATTAATATAGTTGGACTAAGGAATATAATGCAACAATTCACTATAACTATAAAACTGGTTGACGTTTAAACAAAATATTGCTACATATAATAATTGATTAATGACCAGGAATTCATAGAAATAAAAGGCAAAAAATGGTGTGCATGACTCAAATAGTTCCAGCTCTATTAAGCATCCTAAACATGACCTCCTTTCGTAAAAGAAGAATAAGCAAAAAAGGTTTCCATCCTTTTCTCATCACCAATAAGATGAAAATATGCTTTAGTTTGTAGCTCATCTTCAATACTAATGGATTCAAGTTTTGAAAATATATCTTCCTTGAAATATTTGCCTGAAGGTTTATACTCATAAACAACATTACTCTTTTCAATTGCATTAGCAACTTTTTCAAAAACATCTTTCGTTATCTCAAGCTCTTTGAAATCATCTTCATTTGCAGTTCTTTGCCTTTTGTGCCTCAACAAAGGAACTTGTATTCAACTAAGCTTGGACTCCAACCTCTTCTCTAAGATTGACAAATGGTGTCAATACTACTTTGATTCTGAGAAACTATTTCATCAATAAACTGGATTGTATCACCTATATTTTCATTCACTGAAGTCATTCGACTATGCTTTTCTTTAGTTGTCATAGATATTTCTTTGGTGTTTTATCCTTACCAAATAAATTCACCTGCTTTTCTTTAGTTGTCATAGATATTTCTTTGTTGTTCTATCCTTACGAAATAAATTCACTAATTTCTCATAGTTTGGAATAGGTGTCATCATCCATTTTCTTGCCATTGGATTTCCCCATGTAAAAAAACACAAATAAAATAAGAGCAATAAGGAAACTCATTACAAATAAAACTAGGTTCCTATTACTGACTTCCACACCTTAGGTTCAACTATCCACATATTTGTATTTGAATCAATGCTTGATCTACTCAAATCACTTTTAAGAATATCATAACAGTTACCAAAATTATTCTTCAAGGTTTTCATGTAATTTTTTACGTGATCTTTGGTAAGCATCTTGCTTAGCTTATCATTCAGTTCTGTGACAACATTATCATACACAGTTACAATAAAAGTATCATTCACTCTATTGCCAATTATTTATGTAAGCAATAATGCATCAATGATCATATCATCCACACATTGGTTTTATTGTATCTTATCAACCTTTCCTCCATCTATTTATGTATGGATCTTCTTCATTGTTACTTGCTAGATGCAGAGCAAAACAAGTTTATCAAAAAAATGTGCGTGATGAAAAGGAAAACAACATATGGTTATTAAAAGATCATGTAATTAAATCAAAAGTACGTCTATAATGAAAAATAATATAAGAGGAAGAAAATCAATATATCCTACCAACTCATTGAAACTTCAAGTTGATAGTGCTGCCGCATAAGTGAAGAGATACTCAATCATGTAAATCCTTTAACTCTATAGTATTTATCTTGATCAACTTGAACTGAATCGTTCTCATTAGGTTGACTCATAAATTCTTCATCAACATCTTGAATAATACCAGCATCTGGATCGATACCCTTGAGATAGTTCTTGCAATATACAACATGCTAAGATGATTTCTGTCTATGTATTACATGAGTAATCTGATTCTATCAAACTAGTGATGATTGGAATCTTTTTTTTTAAAGACATCAAATGATCTTTCAATGACATTGTGAGAAGAAACATGTCAAAAATTTGAACAACTCTTATGCATTTCATAGACCATGCTTAGAGTATTCTTCTTTCAAATTATTTCTCACACATTTAAAGGATGTGATAAGTCCACCCTTTAATAGAAAGTCATCATCAACAAGACAATATTTACCTAAAATGATAAATATAAGTCACATTGTTAAGCTCATATTTAACCAAAATTATTAAATTATGTAAGGAACTATAATTATCTTCAATAATTCTTAATTTATCTTTTTCTTTTCAATGCATTTTTTATGATTTGTGAATAATTAGCAGTTTATTCCCATCCAGCTAGTATCTAAGTAAATTTCATATCAAAAGAACATGCTATGATGATATTTTGAGTTGCTTATTATTTTCTACCATGATATCTTAGTGCATTCTATAGAAATTCTATAACATAAACCTGTACTCCATTAACCAATACAATTCTCAAACACAAGCTAATGTCAATGTAATATTGGCAAGTTTCAAAATATCAAAAGTAAACTAATCGTTTAATTACCTAAAAGTATGGATAAAATCTATTATTTCATAAATTTCATTTGGCACAAATAATTCATCTAGTTGTTGAATGAATTTGTCTTCTATTAAATTATTGAACTCAATATTCTATGAAATATTGAGATATTGTATTGTAGAACAATGTAACCAGACTGAACAAATCAATTTGGTAGCAAGATGCAATGCCCCTTCCTTTCCCTCCCAATCTCTCCATTTTTGGAGGGACTGGAATTATATTGAAAAAGTCTTTTCTTTCCCTCCGTCTCTTTTTTCTTTCCTTTGCATCCAAACATAATTCTTAGCGCTCCTTTCCTTTTCCTTTTCATTAATTAATCATGCAAACACTAGAAAGGTTTTTCTTTCCATTTCTTTGTATCTCTCTACTTCCTTCCAAATAGGGTGTAAGTGGGTGGTTGTTTTTTTTTCTCATTTTATCCACTACGTAATATCACCATGCCACTTTAGGGAATGGCCGAGAGACGGTATGCCATCGACAGTTGGTTCGGCCTTTCACAACAAGGGAAGCCATGAAGAGTGGAATAGGAAATGGCCTTGACTTATCTCCAGCATCGTGATTGTTATGTTGTCACCCATGGCCATCAATAGGTTCATTCAAAAATGGTAGATCATCTATTTGTGGAAGCTCAACCATCTTCTACATTTGTGCTTGTGAAGATCCTAAGTTCTACCATCAATTGGTTGTTACATTGGCACCAAGCTACTCATAATTGGGCAACCATGTTGAAGCAATTGATCAATCACAACCCAACCATTCTTGTTTCCTTGTTCACCATTGACCAACTAGGTAAATTATACACATTACTTTTGTTTTTCTCACCACTAGTTGCAGAAATTTAGAGGGCTTATTAGTTTTTCCCCTTCACTGTTAATTTGAAACGATCATCTTGTTCCCTAATAATCATTGCCATTCAATTGTGCAAGGATCCTTCTCAATTGAAGCTACATTGCAATCCCTTTTTTGTGCCAAGCGGAACCAATGTTTGTTGTGGATAGACATTTAATGTTAGAAATGAATGGAGTCCTATTTTCTTGATTTATAGACATATGTGCTTTTACGTCTATTTACTATCATTAACAAAAAAATATCATGAGAGGAGAAAGACAGGGTCTTCAGCAATCTTAGAGAATCCTTTTGATGTTAAGAAAACTACCCTCACAATTTAGGTGAAGCCTCTCGAAGGCATGTAAATGTGATGCAAAAATCCCTATTGGCAGACTATATTAAGTAGTTATAAATATCACTCTCTCAAATAGCAACAAAAGAGTTAGTTGGAATTTTTCTTTTTAATTTGGGTGTTGTTAATTAAAAGGCCCAACATCATGTTTATCTTACATTAACTATACTGGTTTTGTACCTCCATTTGACATGGCTTGTTAAGACATGCTCCTCCATTGATGTAGTATATAACAAATGTAGCAAATTATTCCTAAAATCAAATAGCTATTTGCCTATTCATTTAAATAGTTGGCTTTAGCTATGCCTTTTCTGTAGTTGTTTCCAAAGCATGAATGTCATAGTTAAGCTTCAGATGTAGCTTAGAAGATGTCAAACTATGCCACATGGGGGCTACTAAATGGCTGCCACACCTATGTTGCACTTGTATTGATGCTGGTACTAGTGTTGGCGGTTCTTTGACACAACACATTCTGTTTGGTCAGCTGAACTGGGTCAACACTGATCATTTTAAATGTGCACATAACTAAATTAATGAAAAATTTATAAACATAAATATAAATAAAATAAGGCTACTAAACCGTTAAATAACTATGTAACAAATGATTTATATACATATATATACACATATATAACCGCACCTTGGTGCACCCACACTTTTTTTTTTTTTGAAAAATTGTTGCATCCACACCCACACCGCACGGGCACTCAAGTGACATAAATATCAAATCTTACTGTATTAACTTGCCAAGACTTACTCTTAAATAACTAACAAAGTTTCTTTACCTTTTGTGGATTTAGTTCTAACAACATTAGTTTTGACATCTTAACCAATCATTATTTTATTCTCTTTTTTAATATTGGCATGTTTGGTATTTTAAAAAGTATTAGTGCTAATTCTTTGTGGTGAGGAACTAAGATCTTTTGCCTCTTGCTTAGCATTTTGAAAGCAGAATATTGCAATTTTCTTGACAAGCAAAGATTTACCTCTTGCTCTACACTTGACAGAATGTATGTTTGGATATCTTCATGTAGAGGAAAGTGAAGAGGAGATGTAGTAAGATAATTTACATTATCTTATTTTATTCCAAGGACAAATTACATTTTTTAGGATATAATATTCTTTTCCATGATTTTTTTTAGAATAAAATGGAGAAAGATTACTTCCAAGGTGCGGTTAAAATTGTACTTTCTACCTAATATCTTAGTGTGGCAAAAGAATAACTTTGAACTTATTAATATTAGCAGTTGCAGGAAAGAACTATGTCGTGAGAAAAGAATGCGATTTTATCCAGATCTTCCGGTTCTAATTGTTTTGGTCCTTTTGGAGCACATTTAAGATACATGCATCTTCCAACTAATGATAGTTCCACCAGTCATACTCATTTCTGCTGAGATGTGCTTGGAAGAATAAGGCACCTTGAAAATTTTCCTCAATTGTATTAGGTGGATCTTTTTATAATATGGAACTTTTAACTTGGCCAAGTTTCTAAATTGTCTCTCCTTTTTCATTCCATTGCAGGTACTTCCACATTCCATTAGCTTAACCAAGAGAGAAAAAAAAAGAACGGGGGAGAAGAATTACTGCTTTTTCATGTTTACAAAGCACTAGTGAATGTACGAAGCTTGCACTGTGGATTGCCAGATTTTATAAACGATATTTGCTTGCTTGTGCATATTATAGTTCAGTGTTATTCTATGCAATTTCAGGTTCATTTTTTATAACCAATGTAGCCAAGAAACATTCACAGGTGGTACGAGGAGTAAGATAATGGTAGTACCAAAGATTTCCAAGTAAATTATGGAATAACAGCATCCCAAATAACCTACCAAAATTTTAAAAACCATGTTCTCCATATGAACTTCCATATGACTTGGAAAACCGGTCGGGTAGGGAGGAGGCATTGTAGATCTTTGAGATAGAGGGAGTACTGGATGTATCTTAACACTCGACCAAAACTACACACAGGTAGGTTATCATTTTGGGCTAGTTAAAAAGCTTTGAACCAATCTCCCCAATGCTAAGAGGGGTGCTTCTTTATGGACCATGTGTAATATATGAAAGATTTGCTTCTCAAGAAAGCAGCCCATGGTCAGTTGAGTGGATGAGATAGGCCGACGACTAGGACTAGGCAAGGGGCAGGGCTCGATCTGCGTTTGCAGTTCTCATGTCAGCTCAACCCAGGGTCGGGCCGAACTGTGCCTGTCAAGCCCAGATAGCGGGGGCTTGTCCCGAACTCAACCTGGCCTATCTCCCTCCCCTTTTCGCTGTTATTCAGCTCAATCCCGCACCTCTATCGGTTTTCCTCCCTCTCTCCCCCCATGGCCATCGGGCATCGCCCATCAAGATGTCATTGTGCTTCACCAGTGCTAGATGGGCCGTCGACATCTCTCCCTCTCTCTCTCTCGACACCGCTGTAGGTTTCTCAAATGGAAAGCCCTAGAAGTTGCTGGGGGTTTCTGCATTCAGATACACCCGGTGCTGACGAGCCGAGGGGCTTCCACAATGGAATGCCCTTAGGGATGCTATAGGGGTTTTTATCTCCCCCTCAACAGGGGCTGCTCTGTTGTGGTGAAGTGAGTTTTTTTAGCGGTTGGGCCTAGGGGTGGGTATTGGGCCGGCAACCGACACCTACTCCCAAGATCTATGGAGGGAGGCGCACCGATTGAAGGGAGGTTAAGAATTACAAATTTTAAACCCCGCCGGACAGTCACCCCGGCTTAATATTCCCTTGGGTCAAGATGAACAAGTGAGGTTAAACCCGCCCAAGTATCAACCTACTACAAAAATCTAGGAATAGGTGAGGCTTATTACAAACGTGTACGATACATTTAAGCACTCCTCACTCAAGCAAGCACATACATTCACCAAACCATCCTGTCAAACCATGCCTGGGCGAATACAAACCATGCCCCAAACCCTTAGGTGGTCTTCTCAGCCCGGGAATGTGTCCTTGGCTAAAGAGAGCCTTAGAGGATCCCACGGTTGCTGACTTAGCCTCTTGGCTGGTTTACAAGCAACAACACCCTTCCACGTGTCTATAGGAGGGCACGAGTCTCACCTCTCGGGGCCACGCCCGAGGATTCCACTAGCTTTCACCAAGGATGAAAACCGCAGCTCTTGCTGCCCCCTTGGTATTCACGAAC
>JAANDH010001683.1:19543-34321 GCA_011799765.1 Nymphaea thermarum | reverse complement strand
TACATGGGCAGAAATGGGACCAACGCATTTGTTTGATCCCATATATCTAATCCAATGAGTTGAACTTGTAGTTACATCCCTAACGATTGATCTAAGAGATTGAAATTACAAGTTCGTATAAATACGAGACGGATTTAATTGATTCATTTGATCACACATAATTAATTGAACGAGTTTAACTTGTTGTTATATTCACATTGAATGATTTAGTGGATTTAAATCACAAGTTTGTATCAATACGAGAGATTTAATAGATTCATTTGATCACACATATTTTATTGAATGTGGTTAACTTGTTGTTACATTCACATTGAATGATTTTGTGGTTTTAAATCACAAGTTTGTATGAAAATGCATGAGATTCTCATTCATATGATCCCTTTTAGTTAATCTAATATGTTTCACTTGTTATAATGTCCATAACGAATGATTTAAATGATCAAAATCTCTAGTTTATATGAATACAAATGAGATCAATGCATTTGTCTGATCCCTTGTATCTAATCCAACGAGTTTAACTTCTTATTACATCTATAGTGAATGATTTAAGGGATTGAAGTCACAAGTGCCAATCAATACGAGTGGGATTTAAGTGATTCTCTTGATCACACATATCTAATTGAATGTTCTTAACTTGTCATTACATCTATATTGAATGTTTTAGTGGATTGAAATCACAACTTTAAAAGAAAATGAATGAGATTCAAGTGATTCATTGCTCACTTATATTTAATCTAATGTGTCTCACCTGTTATTACATCTATAATGAATGATTTAAATGATTAAAATCACAAGTTTGTATAGAAATGAATGTGATTCATCTCATTCATATGATCCCTTTTAGTTAATCTAATATGTTTCACTTGTTATAATGTCTATAACGAATGATTTAAATGATCAAAATCTCTAGCTTACATGGGTAGAAAGGGGACCAACGCATTTGTTTGATCCCTTATATCTAATCCAATGAGTTGAATTTGTAGTTACATCCCTAACGAAGGATCTAAGAGATTGAAATTACAAGTTTGTATCAATACGAGAGGGATTTAATTGATTCATTTGATCACACATAATTAATTGAACGCGTTTAACTTGTCAAGTTTTTTTTATAATGAATGAGATTCAACTTATTCATATGATCCCTTATTGTTAATCTAATATGTTTAACTTGTTATAATGTCTATAATGAATGATTTAATAATTTAAAGTCACTAGTTTATGTAGATACAAATTAGACCCATGCATTCGTTTGATCCCTTGAAACAAGTCCAATGAGTTCAACTTGTAGTTACATCTCTAACGAACGATCTAAGGGATTGAAATCCTAAGTTCGTATCAAAACGAGAGAGATTTAATTGATTCATTTGATCCCACATATTTTGTTGAATGTGTTTAACTTGTTGCTACATTTACATTGAATGATTTTGTGGATTTAAATCACAAGTTTGTATGAAAATGAATGAGATTCAACTCATTCAGATGATCCGTTTTAGTTAATCCAATATGTTTCACTTGTTATAATGTCCATAACAAATGATTTAAATGATCAAAATCTCTAGTTTACATGGATACAAATGAGACCAGTGCATTTGTTTGATGTCTTGTATCTAATCCAATGAGTGTAGCTTCTTATTACATCTATAGTGAATAATTTAAGAGATTGAAATCACAAGTTCCTATCAATACGAGTGGGATTTAAGTGATTCTCTTGATCACACATATCTAATTGAATGTTCTTAACTTCTTGTTATATATATATTGAATGATTTAGTGGATTGAAACAGAAACTTTAAAAGAAAATAAATGAGATTCAAGTGATTCATTGCTCACTTATATTTAATCTAATGTGTCTCACTTGTTATTACATCTATAATGAATGATTTAAATGATTAAAATCACAAATTTGTATGAAAATGAATGTGATTCATCTCATTCATATGATCTCTTTTAGATAATCTAATATGTTTCACTTGTTATAATGTCTATAACAAATGATTTAAATGATCTAAATCTCTCCTTTCTATGGGTAGAAATGGAACCAACGCATTTGTTTGATCCCTTATATCTAATCCAATGAGTCGAACTTGTAGCTACTTCCCCAATGAATGATCTAAGAGATTGAAGTTACAAATTCATGTCAATACGAGAGGGATTTAATTGATTCATTTGATCACACAAATTTAATTCAATGTGGTTAACTTGTTGTTATATTCATATTTGATGATTTAGTGGATTGAAATCACAAGTTTATATGAAAATGAATGAAATTCAACTTATTCATATAATCGTTTATTGTTAACCTAATATGTTTAACTTGTTATAATGTCAATAATAAATTATTTAAATGATTAAAATCACTACTTTATGTAGATACAAACGTGACCAATGCATTCGTTTGATCCCTTGAAACTAATCCAATGAATTGAGCTTGTATTTACATCTGTAATGAACGATCTAAGAAATTGAAATCCCAAGTTCGTATCAATACCAGGGAGATTTAATTGATTCATTTGTTCACACATATGTTGTTGAATGTGGTTAACTTGTTGTTACATTCACATTGAATGATTTTGTGGATTGAAATCACAAGTTTGTATGAAAAATGAATCAGATTCAACTCATTCATATGATCCCCTATAGTTAATCTAATATTCAATTGCTACAATGCTTATAATGAACGATTTAAATGATTAAAGTGACTAGTTTATATGGATAGAAATGAGACCAATGCATTTGTTTGATCCCTTGTATCTAATCCAACGAGTGTAACTTCTTATTACATCTATAGTGAATGATTTAAGAGATTGAAATCACAAATTTGTATGAAAATGAATGTGATTCATCTCATTCATATGATCTCTTTTAGATAATCTAATATGTTTCACTTGTTATAATGTCCACAACGAATGATTTAAATGATAAAAATCTCTAGTTTACATGAGTAGAAATGGGACCAACGCATTTGTTTGATCCCGTATATCTAATCCAATGAGTTAAACTTGTAGTTACATCCCTAACGAATGATCTAAGAGATTGAAATCCCAAGTTCGTATCAATACGAGAGGGATTTAATTGATTCATTTGATCGCACATATTTAATTGAACGTGGTTAACTTGTTGTTATGTTCACCTTCAATGATTTAGCGGATTGAAATCACAAGTTTGTATGAAAATGAATGAGATTCAACTTATTCATATAATGCCTCATTTTTAATCTAATATGTTTAACTTGATATAATGTCTATAATAAATTATTTAAATGATTCAAATCACTAGTTTATGTAGATACAAATAAGACCAATGCATTCGTTTGATCCCTTGAGACTAATCCAATGAGTTGAACTTGTAGTTACATCTCTAACGAATGATCTAGGAGATTGAAATCCCAAGTTCGTATCAATACGAGAGATATTTAATTGATCCATTTGATCACACATATATTATTGAATGTGGTTAACTTGTTACAACCACATTGAATGACTTTGTGGATTGAAATCACAAGTTTGTGTGAAAATGAATGAGATTCAACTCATTCATATGATCCCTTTTAGTTAATCTAATATGTTTCACTTGTTATAATGTCCAAAACGAATGATTTAAATTATCAAAATTTTTAGTATATATGAATACAAAATGAATGAGATTCAACTCATTCATATGATCCCTTTTAGTTAATCTAATATGTTTCACCTGTTATAATGTCCATAACGAATAATTTAAATTATCAAAATCTCTAGTTTATAAGGATCCAAATAAGACCAATGCATTTGTTTGATCCCTTGTATCTAATCCAATGAGTTTAACATCTTATTACGTCTATAGTGAATGGTTTAAGGGATTGAAATCACAAGTTCCTATCAATACGAGTGGGATTTAAGTGATTCTCTTGATCACACATATCTAATTGAATGTTCTTAACTTGTTGTTACATCTACATTGAATGATTTAGTGGATTCAAATCATAAATTTAAAAGAACATTAATGANTTATAATGCCCATAACGAATGATTTAAATTATCAAAATCTCCAGTTTATGTGGATACAAATGAGACCAATGCATTTGTTTGATCCCTTGTATCTAATCCAATGAGTTTAACTTCTTATTACATTCATAGTGAATGATTTATGGGATTGAAATCACAAGTTCCTATAAATACGAGTGGGATTTAAGAGATTCTCTTGATCTCTTATTTAATGATTTAACTTCTATATTTAATATGAGTTTAACTTCTATATTTAATGATTTAGTGGATTGAAATCACAAGTTTAAAAAAACATGAATGAGATTCAAGTGATTCATTGCTCACGTATATTTAATCTAATGTGTCTCACTTGTTATGACATCTATAATGAATGATTTAAATGATTGAAATCACAAGTTTGTATGAAAATGAATGTGATTCATCTCATTCATATGATCCCTTTTAGTTAATCGAATATGTTTCACTTGTTATAATGTCCATAACGAATGATTTAAATGATCAAAATCTCTAATTTATATGGGTAGAAATGGGACCAACGCATTCGTTTGATCCCTTATATCTAATCCAATGAGTCAAACTTGTAGTTACATCCCTAACGAATGATCTAAGAGATTGAAATTACAAGTTCGTATCAATACGAGAGGGATTTAATTGATTCATTTGATCACACATATTTAATTGAACGTGGTTAACTTGTTGTTATATTCACATTCAATGATTTAGTGGATTGAAATTATAAGTTTGTATGAAAATGAATGACATTCAACTTATTCATATGATGTCTTATTGTTGATCTAATATGTTTAACTTGTTATAATGTCTATAATGAATGATTTAAATAATTACAATCGCTAGTTTATGTAGATACAAATGAGACCAACATATCTAATTGAATGTGCTTAACTTGTTGTTACATCTATATTGAATGATTTTGTGAATTGATATCACAAGTTTAAAAGAAAATGAGTGAGACTCAAGTGATTCATTGCTCACTTATATTTATTCTAATGTGTCTCACCTGCTATTACATTTATAATGAATGATTTAAATGATTGAAATCAGAAGTTTGTATGAAAATGAATGTGATTCATCTCATTCGTATGATAACCGTTTACTTAATCTAATATGTTTCACCTGTTATAATGTCTATAACGAATGATTTAAATGATCCATATCTCTAATTTATATCGGTAGAAATGGGACCAACGCATTTCTTTGATCCCTTAGGTCTAATGCAATGAGTTGAACTTCTAGTTACATCCCTAACTAATGATCTAAGACATTGAAATTACAAGTTCATATCAATACGATAGGGATTTAATTGATTCATTTGATCACACAAATTTAATTGAATGTGGTTAACTTGTTGTTTTATTCACATTCAATGATTTAGTGGATGGAAATGATAAGTTTGTTTGAAAATGAATGAGATTCAACTTCTTCATATGATCCCTTACTATTAGTCTAATATGTTTAACTTGTTATAATGTCAACAGTGAATGATTTAAACGATCAAAATCCCTAGTTTATGTAGATACAAATGAGACCAATGCATTAGTTTGATCCCTTGTAACTAATCCAATGAGTTGAACTTGTAGTTACATCTCCAACGAATGATGTAAGAGATTGAAATCCCAAGTTCGTATCAATACGAGAGAGATTTAATTGATTCATTACATCACACAAATTTTATTGAATGTGGTTAACTCGCTGTTACAATCCATTTAATGATTATGTGGATTTAACTCATTCATATGGTTACAAATGAGACCAATGCATTTTTTTTATCCCTAGTATCTAATCCAATTAGTTTATCTTCTTATTACATCTATGGTGAATGGTTTAAGGAATTGAAATCACAAGTTCCTATCAATACGAGTGGGATTTAAGTGATTCTCTTGATCACACAAAACTAATTGAATGTTCTTTACTTGTTGTTACATCTATATTGAATGATTTGGTGGATTGAAATCACAACTTTAAAAGAAAATGAATGAGATTCAAGTGATTCACAACTCACTTACATTTAATCTAATGTGTCTCGCTTGTTATTACATCTACAATGAATTATTTCAATGATTGAAATCACAAGTTTGTATGAAAATAGATGTGATTCATCTCATTCATATGATCCCTTTTAGTTAATCTAATATGTTTCACTTGTTATAATGTCCATAACGAATTATTTAAATGATCAAAATCTCTAATTTACATGGGTAGAAATGGGACCAACGCATTCGTTTGATCCCTTATATCTAATCCAATGAGTCGAACTTGTAGTTACATCCCTAACGAATGATCTAAGAGATTGAAATTACAAGTTTGTATCAATATGAGAGGGATTGAAATTACACATATTTAATTGAACGTGGTTAACTTGTTGTTATATTCACATTCAATGATTTAGTGGATTCACTTGTTTAACTTGTTATAATGTCTATAATGAATTATTTAAATGATTAAAATCACTAGTTTATATAGATGCAAATGAGACCAATGCATTTGTTTGATCCCTTGAAACTAATCCAATGAGTTGAACTTGTAGTTACATCTCTAACGAACGATCTAAGAGATTGAAATCACAAGTTCGTATCAATATGAGAGAGATTTAAATGATTCATTTGATCGCACATATTTTATTGAATGTGGTTAACTTGTTGTTACATTCACATTGAATGATTTAGTGGATTGAAATCACAAGTTTGTATGATAATCATTGAGATTCAACTCATTAATATGATCCCCTATAGTTAATCTAATGTTTACTTGTTATAATGAATGATTTAAATGATTAAAATCACTAGTTTATATTGATACAAATGGGACCAATGCATTTGCTTGATCCCTTGTCTCTAATGCAATAAGTTTAACTCCTTGTTACATCTATAGTGAACGATTTAAGAGATTGAAATCACAAGTTCTTATCAATAGGAGTGGAATTTAAGTGATTCTCTTAATCACACATATCTAATTGAATGTACTTAACTTGTTGTTACATCCATATTGAATGATTTGGGGGACTGAAATCACAAGTTTAAAAGAAAATGCATGAGATTCAAGTGACTCGTTGCTCATTTATATTTAATCCAATGTAGCTCACTTGTTATTACAACTATAATGAATGATTTAAATGATTGAAATCACAAGTTTATATGAAAATGAATGTGATTCATCTCATTCATATGATCCGTTTTAGTTAATCTAATATGTTTCAATTGTTGTAATGTCTATAACAAATGATTTAAATGATAAAAAACTCTAGCTTATATGGGTAGAAATGGGACCAATGCATTTGTTTGATCACTTATATCAAATCCAATGAGTTGAACTTGTAGTTACATCTCTAACGAATGATCTAAGAGATTGAAATCACAAGTTTGTATCAATACGAGAGGGATTTAATTGATTCATTTGATCACACATATTTAATTGAATGTTGTTGACTTGTTGTTATATTCACATTCAATGATTTAGTGGATTGAAATCACAAGTTTGTATGAAAATGAATGAGATTCAACTTATTCATATGATCTCTTATTGTTAATCTAATATGTTTAACTTGTTATAATGACTATAATAAATGATTTAAAGGATTAAAATCACTAGCTTATGTAGATACAAATGAGACCAACGCATTCGTTTGATCCCTTGTAACTAATCCAATGAGTTGAACTTGTAGTTACATCTCCAACGAACGATCTAAGAGATTGAAATCACAAGTTCGTATCAATACGAGAGAGATTTAATTGATTCATTTGATCACACTTACTTTGATGAATTTGATTAACTTGTTACATTCACAATGAATGATTTAGTAGATTGAAATCACAAGTTTGTATGATAATCAATGAGATTCAACTCATTCATATGATCCCCTATAGTTAATCTAATGTTCACTTGTTATAATTAATGATTCAAATGATTAAAATTACTAGTTTATATTGATACAAATGGGAGCAATGCATTTGCTTAATCCTTTGTATCTAATCCAATGAGTGTAACTTCTTGTTACATCTATAGTAAACGATTTAAGGAATTGAAATCACAAGTTCTTGTCAACAGGAGTGGAATTTAAGTGTTTCTCTTAATCACATATATATAATTGAATGTGCTTAACTTGTTGTTACATCCATATTGAATGATTGAGGGGATTGAAATCACAAGTTTAAAAGAAAATGAATGAGATTCAAGTGATTCGTTGCTCACTTATATTTAATGTAATGCAACTCACTTGTTATTACATTTATAATGAATGATCTAAATGATTGAAATGACAAGTTGATATGAAAATGAATGTGATTCATCTCATTCATATGATCCCTTTTAGTTAATCTAATATGTTTCACATGTTGTAATGTCTATAACCAATGATTTAAATTATCAAAATCTCTAGTTTATATGGGAAGAAATGGGACCAACACATTTGTTTGATCCGTTATTTCTAACCCAATGAGTTGACCTTGTAGTTACATCTCTAACAAATGATCTAAGAGATTTAAATCACAAGTTTATATCAATACGAGAGGGATTTAATTGACTCATTTGATCACACATATTTAATTGAATGTAGTTAACTGGTTGTTATATTCACATTCAATGATTTAGTGGATTGAAATCACAAGTTTGTATGAAAATGAATGAGATTCAACTTATTTATACGATCTCTTATTGTTAATCTAATATATTTAACTTGTTGAAATGTATATAATAAATTATTTAAAGGATTAAAATCATTAGTTTTTGTAGATACAAGGAAAACCAATGCATTCGTTTGATCCCTTGTAACTAATCCAATGAGTTGAACTTGTAGTTACATCTCCAACGAACGATCTAAGAGATTGAAATCACAAGTTCGTATCAATATGAGAGGGATTTAATTGATTTATTTGATCACACATATTAAATTGAATGTAGTTAACTTGTTGTTATATTCACGTTCAATGATTTAGAGGATAGAAATCACAAGTTTGTATGAAAATGAATGTGATTCAACTTCTTCACATGATCTCTTATTGTTAATCTAATATATTTAACTTGTTATAATGTTTATAATAAATGTTTTAAAGGATTAAAATCACTAGTTTATGTAGATACAAATGAGTCCAATACATTTGTTTGATCCCTCGTAACTAATCCAATGTGTTGGACTTGTAGTTACATCTCTAACGAACGATCTAAGAGATTGAATTCACAAGTTCATATCAATACGATAGAGATTTAAATCACAAGTTTGTATGATAATCAATGAGATTCAACTTATTCATATGATCTCCTATAGTTAATCTAATATTCATTTGTTATAATGTCTGTAATGAATTATTTAAATGATTAAAATCACTAGTTTATATTGATACAAATGAGACCAATGCATTTGTTTGATCCCTTGTATCTAATCCAATGAGTTTAACTTCTTGTTACATCTATAGTGAACGATTTAAGGGATTGAAATAACAAGTTCTTATCAATAGGAGTGAAATTTAAGTGATTCTCTTAGAGACACATATCTAATTGAATGTGCTTAACTTGTTGTTACATCCATATTGAATGATTTGGGGGATTAAAATCACAAGTTTAAAAGAAAATGAATGAGATTCAAGTGATTCATTTCTCACTTATATTTAATCTAATGTAACTCATTTGTTATTACATATATAATGAATGATTTAAATGATTGAAATCACAAGTTTATATAAAAATCAATGTGATTCATCTCATTCATATGATCCCTTTTAGTTAATCTAATATGTTTCACTTGTTGTAATGTCTATAACGAATGACTCAAATGATCAAAATCTCTAGTTTATATGGGTAGAAATGGGACCAACGCATTTGGTGATCCCTTATATCTAGTCCAACGTGTTGAACTTGTAGTTACATCTCCAAAGAATGATCTAGGAAATTGAAATCACAAGTTCGTATCAATACAAGAGAGATTTAATTGATTCATTTGATCACACATATTTTATTGAATGTGGTTAACTTGTTGTGACATTCACATTGAATGATTTAGTGGATTGAAATCACAAGTTTGTATGATAATCAATGAGATTCAACTCATTCATATGATCCCCTATAGTTAATCTAATGTTCACTTNTGAATGATTAAAATGATTAAAATCACTAGTTTATATTGATACAAATGGGACCAATGCATTTGTTTGATCCCTTGTATCTAATCCAATGAGTTTAACTTCTTGTTACATCTATAGTGAACGATTTAAGGGATTGAAATCACAAGTTCTTATCAATAGGAGTGAAATTTAAGTGATTCTCTCAATCACACATATCTAATTGAATGTGCTTAACTTGTTGTTACATTCATATTGAATGATTTAGGGGATTGAAATCACACGTTTAGAAGAACATGAATGAGATTGAAGTGATTCGTTGCTCACTTATATTTAATCTAATGTAACTCACTTGTTATTACATCTATAATGAATGATTTAAATGATTGAAATCACAAGTTTATATAAAAATGAATGTGATTCATCTCATTTATATGATCAATTTTAGTTAATCTAATATGTTTCACTTGTTGTAATGTCTATAACGAATGATTTAAATGATCAAAATCACTAGTTTATATGGGTAGAAATGGGACCAACGCATTTGTTTGATCTATTATATCTAATCCAATGAGTTGAACTTGTAGTTACATGTCTAACGAATGATCTAAGAGATTGAAATCACAAGTTTGTAACTATACGAGAGGGACTTAATTGATTCATTTGATCACACTTATTTAATTAAATGTAGTTAACTTGTTAAATTCACATTCAATGATTTAGTGGATTGAAATCACAAGTTCGTATTAAAATTAATGAGATTCAACTTATTCATATGATCTCTTATTGTTAATGTAATATGTTTAACTTGTTATAACGTTTATAATAAATGATTTAAAGGATTAAAATCACTAGTTTTGTAGATACAAATGAGACCAATGCATTCGTTTGATCCCTTTTAACTAATCCAATGAGTTGAACTTGTAGTTACATCTCTAACGAACCATCTAAGAGATTGAAAACACAATTTTGTATCAATACGAGAGAGATTTAATTGATTCATTTGATCACACATACTTTATTGAATGTGGTTAACTTGTTGTTACATTCACATTAAATGATTTAGTGGATTGAAATCACAAGTTTGTTTGATAATCAATGAGATTCAACTCATTCATATGATCCCCTATAGTTAATCTAATATTCACTTGTTATAATGTCTATAATGAATTATTTAAATTATTATAATCACTAGTTTATATTGATACAAATGAGACCAATGCATTTGTTTGATCCCTTGTATCTAATCCAATGAGTTTAACTTCTTGTTACATCTTTAGTAAACGATTTAAGGGATTGAAATCACAAGTTCTTATCAATAGGAGTGGAATTTAAGTGATTCTCTTAATCATACAAATCTAGTTGAATGTGCTTAACTTGTTGTTACATCCATATTGAATGATTTGGGGGATTAGAATCAGAAGTTTAAAAGAAAATGAATGAGATTCAAGTGGTTCGTTGCTCACTTATGTTTAATCTAATGTAACTCACTTGTTATTACATATATAATGAATGATTTGAATGATTGAAATCACAAGTTTATATAAAAATGAATGTGATTCAACTCATTCATATGATCCCTTTTAGTTAATCTAATATGTTTCACTTGTTGTAATGTCTATAACGAATGATTCAAATGATTAAAATCTCTAATTTAAATGGGTAGAAATGGGACCAACGCATTTGTTTGATCCCCTATATGTAATCCAATGAGTTGAACTTGTAGTTACATCTCTAATGAACGATCTAAGAGATTGAAATCACAAGTTTGTATCAATACGAGAGGAATTTAATTGATTCATTTGATCACACATATTTAATTAAACGTAGTTAACTTGTTATATTCACATTCAATGATTTAGTGGATTGAAATTACAAGTTTGTATGAAAATGAATGAGATTCAACTTATTCTTATGATCTCTTATTGTTAATCTAATATGTTTAACTTGCTATAATGCCTACAATAAATGATATAAAGGATTCAAATCACTATTTTATGTAGATACAAATGAGACCAATGCGTTCGTTTGATCCCTTATAACTAATCCATTGTGTTGAACTTGTAGTTACATCTCTAACGAACGATCTAAGAGATTGAAATCACAAGTTCGTATCAATACGAGAGAGATTTAATTGATTCATTTGATCACACATACTTTGTTGAATGTGGTCAACTTGTTGTTACATTCACATTGAATGATTTAGTGGATTGAAATCACAAGTTTGTATGATAATCAATGAGATTCAAGTCATTCATATGATCCCCTATAGTTAATCTAATATTCACTTGTTATAATGAATGATTTAAATGATTAAAATCACTAGTTTATATTGATACAAATGAATGATTTAAGCATTTGTTTGATCCCTTGTGTCTAATCCAATGAGTTTAACTTCTTGTTACATCTATAGTGAACGATTTAAGGGATTGAAATCACAAGTTCTTATCAATATGAGTAGCATTTAAGTGATTCTCTTAATCACACAGATCTAATTGAATGTGCTTAACATGTTGTTACATCCATATTGAATGATTTGGGGGATTGAAATCACAAGTTTAAAAGAAAATGAATGAGATTCATGTGATTCGTTGCTCACTTATATTTAATCTAATGTAACTCACTTGTTATTACATCTATAATTAATGATTTAAATGATTGAAATCACAAGTTTATATGAAAATGAATGTGATTCATCTCATTCATACGATCCCTTTTAGTTAATAATAAGTTTTCGCTTGTTGTAATGTCTATAACAAATTATTTAAATGATCAAAATCTCTAGTTTATTTGGGTAGAAATGAGACCAATGCATTTGTTTGATCCCTTATATCTAATCCAATCAGTTTAAAACAAATGCGTTGGTCCCATTTCTACCCATGTAAACTAGAGATTTTGATAATTTAAATAATTCGTTATGGACATTATAACAAGTGAAACATATTGGATGAACTAAAAGGGATCAGATGAATGAGTCGAATCTCATTCATTTTCATACAAACTTGTGATTTCAATCTACTAAATCATTGAACGTGAATATAACAACAAGTTAACCATATTCTATTAAATATGTGTGATCAAATGAATCAATTAAATCTCTCTTGTATTGATACGAACTTGGGATTTCAATCTCCAAGATTGTTCGTTAGAGATCAAACGAATGCATTGGTCTCATTTGTATCTACATAAACTAGTGATTTTATTCGATTAAATCATTCATTATAGACATTATAATAATTTAAACATATTAGATTAACAATAAGGGATCATATAAATAAGATGAATCTCATTCATTTTCATACAAACTTGTGCTTTCAATCCACTAAATCATTGAATGTGAATATAACAACAAGTTAACCACGTTCAATTAATTATGTGTGATCAAATTAATCAATTAAATCCCTCTCGTATTGCTACAAACTTGTAATTTAAATCTCTTAGATAATTCGTTAAGGATGTAACTACAAGTTCAACTCATTGGATTAGATATAACGGATCAAACAAATGCGTTGGTTCCATTTCTAGCCATGTAAACTAGAGATTTTGATCATTTAAATCATTCGTTATGGACATTATAACAAGTGAAACATTTTAGATTAACTAAAAGGGATCATATGAATGTGATGAATCACATTCATTTTCATACAAACTTGTGATTTCAATCATTTAAATCATTCATTATAGATGTAATAACAAGTGAGACACATTAGATTAAATATAAGTGAGCAATGCATCACTTGAATCTCATTCATTTTCTTTGAAACTTGTGATTTCAATCCACTAAATCATTCAATATAGATGTAACAACAAGAACATTCAATTAGATATGTGTGATCATGAGAATCACTTAAATCCCACTCGTATTGATAGGAACGTGTGATTTCAATCTCTTAAATCATTCACTATAAATGTAATAAGAAGTTTAACTCATTAGATTAGATACAAGAGATCAAACAAATGCATTGGTCTCATTTGTATTGATATAAATTAGAGATTTTGATCATTTAAATCATTCGTTATGGACATTATAACAAGTGAAAAATATTAGATTAACTAAATGGGATTATACGAATGAGTTGAATCTCATTCATTTTCATACAAACTCGTAATTTAAATCTACAATATCGTTCAATGTAAATGTAACAAGAAGTTAACCACATTCAACAAAATATGTGTGATCAAATGAATCAATTAAATCTCTCTCGTATTGATTCAAACTTGGTTTTTTAACATCTTAGATCGTTCGTTAGAGATGTAACTACAAGTTCAACTCATTGGATTAGTTTCAAGGAATTAAATGAATGCATTGATCTCATTTGCATCTACATAAACTAGTGATTTTAATCGATTAAATCATTCATTACAGACATTATAACAAGTTAAACATATTAGATTTACAATAATAGATCATGTGAATAAGTTGAATCTCATTCATTTTCATACAAGTTGTGATTTCAATCATCTAAATCATTGAATGTGAATATAAAAACAATTTAACCACATTCAATTAATTATGTGTGATCAAATGAATCTATTAAATCCCTCTCGTATTGATACAAACTTGTAATTTCAATCTCTTAGATAACTCGTTAGGGATGTAACTACAAGTTCAACTCATTGGATTAGATATAAGGGATCAAACAATTGCGTTGGTCCCATTTCTACCCATGTAAACTAGAGATTTTGATCATTTAAATCATTCGTTATGGACATTATAACAAGTGAAA